>CAUYQG010262381.1:0-37296 GCA_963574415.1 Tarsius wallacei
AGGGGAGGGGGAGGGGGAGGTGGGAGGGGGAGGGGGAGGGGGAGGGGAGAGGGGGGAGGGGGAGGGAGAACGAGCTCCATACTTTTCAGGATCACTTCTGATTCCTCCCCCGACCTCCACACACACACTAATCTACTTTCAGTCTCTATGGATTTGCCTATTCTGGACATTTCATATAAGTGGAATCAAACAGTAAGTGGCCTTTTGCATCTGGCTCCTTTCTTTGTGTTTAATGTTTTCAAGATTAATCCATGTTGTAGCTTGCAAGGTCATAAAGATTTATCCCTAGGTTTTCTTCTAAAAGTTTTATAGTCTCAGCTCTTACATTTAGGTCTTTGATCTATTTTGAGTTAACATTTGCGCATGGTGTGAGATAAGAATCTAACTTCATTCTTTTGCATGTTGATATCCAATTGTCCCAGCATCATTTTTTTTAAAAAGACTAATTTTTCTCCACTGAATTGCTTAGGCACCCTTGATGAAAATCAGATGACCATAAATTTAAGGATTTTTATTTCTGGACTTTCAGTTCTATTTCATTGGTTTATATGTCTGTCTTTATGCCTGTACAACACAGTCTTGATTACTATAGTTTTTAGTAAATTTTTAAGTTGGGACGTGTGAGTGTTCCCATTTTGTACTTTTTCAGATTATTTTCAAGATTGTTTGGTTATCCTAGGTCCCTTGAATTTCTATATGAATTTTAGGATCAGTTTCCAATTTCTGCAAAGAATTCAGCTAGAATTTTGATAGGGGCTGCATTGAATCTCTAGATCAATTTGAGAATATTACCATCTTAAAAATATTAAGTCTTAGGTCCCTGAACGTGGGATGTTGTTGCATATATTTAGGTTTTAATTTTTTGACAATGTTTTGTAGTTTTTAGAGTGGAAGTTTTACATTTCTTTTAAGCATTTTATTATTTTTGATGCTATTTAAATGGAATTTTTCTTAATTTAATTTTGTTTGCTCATTGCTTCTTTATAGAAATATAATTGATTTTTATGTATTGATCTTGTGTCCTACAACATTGCTGAACTCATTTATTAGTTCCTACACATTTTTAGTGTATTCCTTGGGATTTTCTATGTGTAAGATTATGTCATCTGCAGATAGAGAGAATTTTATTTCTTCCTTTTCAATCTAGATGCTTTTTATTTCTTTTTCTTACCTAATAACCCTGGCTAGAACCTTTATTAGAATGTTGGAAAGATGAGGTGAAAACAGACATCCTATCCTGTTCTTGACCTTAGGGGGGAAGCATTCAGTCTTTCACCATTAAGTGTGATATTAGCTGTGGGTTTTTCATTGACATTCTTTGTCAGGTTTCGAAGCTTTTCTTCTGTTCTTAGTTTGTTGGCATGGTTTTATCATAAAAAAGTATTTAATTTTTCAAATGCTTTTCCTATGTCTATTGAGATGATCATGTAGGTTTGTCCTTTATTCTACTGATGTGGTATATTGCATTAATTGATTTCAGTGGTAAACCAACCTTGCATTTCTATAATAAATCTAACTTGGTTTTGGTGTATAAACCTTTTAATACTTTGCTGGGTTCAAATTACTAATATTTTACTAAGAATTTTTTCTTCTAATATCTTTGCCTGGCTTTGGTAGCACTGATATACTGGCCTTAAGGAATGGGTTGGGAAGTATTCCCTCCTTTTCTACTCTTTGAAAGATCTTTTGAAGAATTTGATATTAAGTCTCATTAAGTCTTCTTTAAATGTTTGCTAAAATTTATCAGTGAAACCATCTAATCCTGGACTTTTCTTTGTGGCAAGTTTTTTCATTACTTATTTAATCTTTTTACTTATTATAGATCTATTTTAATTTCTTTTCTTTTTTCTTTTCTTTTTTTTTAAATTGGAATCTTACTCTGTCACTCAAGCTGGAGTGCAGTCGGCCACCGCAGCCTTGACCTGCTGGGCTCAGGCGATCCTTCCGCCTCTGCCTTCCAAGTAGCTGTAACTACAGGCGTGCACCACCACACTCAGCTAATTAGTTTGATTTATTGTAGAGATGAGGTTTCACCATGTTTCCCAGGTTGGTTTCGAACCCATGGGCTCAGGCCATCCTCTCACCTCTGCCTCTCAAAGTGCTGGGATTATAGGCATGAGCCTCTGCACCTGGCTAATTTCTTTTCTTTTTGGGCCAGTTTTGGAAGTTTGTATAATTCTAATAATGTGTCTGCTTTATCTAAGCCATTTATTGTGTTGGCATACAGTTGTTCATAATATTTCATCATAATTATTTTTTATTTCTGTATGTTCAGTGGTAATGCCTCTTCTTTTATTCCTGGATTTATTTGTTTGCTTGTTTGTTTGTTTGTTTCTGGATTTATTAATTTGCGTTTTCTCTCTTTTCTCTTGGTCAGTCTAAAGATTTGTCAAGTTTGTTAACTTTTTCAAAGAACCAGACTTTTATGTTGTTGATTTTTTTCTAATGTTTTCTTATCCTCTATTTCCCAAATTCTAAGCCAGAAATTTGACTGTCCTTTGAGAGTGACCCACAGAAGAAACACTTACTTTGCCTCTCAGAAAACACATACACATTTTTGTGTAATATATGTTTGAGTTAAACAAAAAATGCTTTTTGTGTTCCACTGTATTTTTTGTCTATTGCTATGTAAAAAATTACCCTAAAATGTAGTGGTTTAAAACAGCACACTTCTACTATCTCACAGTTTCTATGGGTCAGAGATCAGTAGATAGGTTAGCTGGGACCTCTGGCTCAGGATTCCTAACAGGGCTACAATCAAGGTATTGACTGGAGCTGCAGTCATCTCAGTGCTCTACTGGATTGGGGTAAGGGGTGGGGATCCACTTCCAGCTCACACGGTTGTTGACAAGATTCAGTTTTTCACAGCATATTGGAATGAGGTCATTTTAGTTTCTCACTAGCTGTTTCCAGAGACCATCCTCAGCTCCTTGCCACATGGCCTTCTCCATAAGGAGGTTCACAACATGACAGCTGGCGTTCAACAAAGCAAACCAACAAGAGGGCAAAAGAGGACTAGCAAGAGAGAGGCCAGAGTCTTTTTGTGATGGAATCTCAGAAGTGATATCCCATACTTTTATCCTATTCTGTTGGTAAAAATAAGTCACTAGATTCAGCCCACATTCAAGGGGAAGTGACTATACAATGTCATGAATAACACGAGGTAGGGATCATTAAGGAGTGATACTATATGCTGCCTATTGCACCCACTGAATTGATTCCATGGCCTACTGACAGGTAAAACTCTGCTCCTGGCTACCAGTGTAAATTTGGATTTTAATGTTTATTTATCTTTTAAAATCTGTATTTTTCTTTATTCCCAGCCCCTGAGGATTTCCATTACTTTCACACCAGCTCAGTCATGTTTTATTTGTTTTAAATGCAGTATTTTTAGGTATTTTGTACTGTGATGTGTTCTTTACAAATATAGTCCAAAATATTATCAGAAATGGAAATATCGTCTATGTATTTTCTACCATATAAAACTTGAGCAAGATACTGTACTGCTTAAAATTACCTGGAAGTTTACAGAAGAGCTTGGGGAGAATGTGACTGGCTGTCATAAGATCCTTTTCTAAGAACAACACTTGGTGGTAGGAAAAATAAGAGTTTTATTTACCTGAAGGGACTAGATAGGAAGGGAAAGAGTTTAGGAAGTGAATGGCTGCCTAATTCAGTTCTGGGAGTCAGGTGTTTATTTTTTAACTTTTTATTTTGAAATAATTTTAGATTTACAAAACAATTACAGAGTTCCTATATACCCTTCATTCAGTTTCCACTAATGTTAGTAGTTTACATAAGCGTGGTACATTTGTCAAAATTAAGACTTTTTTGAAAATTTTGTCGTGAAAATTTTTACAGAAAGAAAAACAAAAGGAAGGTGCCGTGTATGGCAGGCTAGGTAAGTCAGAGTTGTGGGGGTGAACATATTCACCACGACATTTATGGATTAAGAAAGATAGATGTATTAAAGGGAAGATACGTTGTGAAGGGCACAACAGGCAGGACAGCAGCGAGAGTGTCTGCTGTCTGCCAAAACTAAGGTATTGACATTAGTATATTACTACGAACTAAACTACGGAATTTATTCAGACTTCTTTAATTTTTCTACTAATATCCATTTTGTGTTCCAGGTTTCAATTCAGCATACTACATTGAGATTGTCATATTTCCTTAGCATTACCCAATCTGTGACAGTTTTTCAGTCTGTCTTTGTTTTTCATGGTGTTTGGTGGGATGACCCTCAACTTGGAATTTTATGATATTTTTTCATGTTTATACTAGGGCTATGGGTTTTGAGAAGAATATCATAGAGGTAAAATGCCCTTCTCATCAGGGGGAACATGATAGGATCATGATTTACCACTGATGATATTAACCTTGAATTCTTAGATTAGGTGTAGTCTGCCAGGATACTATTTCCCTTTTCCATACTCTATTCTTTGGAAGTGAATCACTGAGTCCAGCCCATAATATGGGGAGGGGAATTAAATGCCACCCACTAGAGGGAGGAGTATTAAATAATTTGTGGAAATATATTAAGAACATCATAATAATTTGGGTAAAATTATTTGAGCCTATACAAATATTCAGATTCTTCTTTAAGCTTCACTCACTAATTTTAGCATTCATCAGTGGATTGCTCCTGCAGCAATTATTACAGTGGTGTTCTAATGGCAATTTTCTGTTTTCCTTATTTCTTATACATTTGTTATTTGGGATCCTTCTATAAATATTTTGTTCTTCTCTTCCATTTGTTTATTCATTCAATTATTTAGTATGTAAGTATGAACTCATAAATATTTATTTTATTCTTTGGGTCATAATCTAATATTATATTTATTTTTTTTGGTCAACTTATCTCAGCATTGGAGATTAGAAACTCTTTCAATTTGGCTTCTGTATCCTTTTTTTAAAAATAGACTCTGTGTGTGTGTGTGTGTGTGTGTGTGTGTGTGGAGACAAAGCCTCACTATGCTGTCCAGGCTGGTCTCAAACTCCTGGGCTCAAGCAATCCTCCCACCTCAGCCTCCCAAAGTGCTGGGAATACAGGCGTGAGCCACCACGTCTGGCCTAGACTTTATTTTTCAGAGCAGTTGTAGGTTTGCAGAAATATTTACCAGAAGGTACTAAGATTTCCAATATAGCCCCTGCCCCACCCACATGCATAGCCTTTGTTAATGTCAATATTCCCTAATATAGTGGTATTTGTTACAATTGATGAACCTACATTGACACATCATTATCACCCTGAGTCCATATTTTACTTTAGGGCTCACTTTTGGTGTTGTACATTTTATAGGTTTGAACAAATTTGTAATGACATGTACCCACCATTATATCATACAGAGTAGTTTCACTGCCCTAAGAATCCACTGCACTCCACCTATTCATCCCTCTCTCTCCTTCCTGTGTCTCTTTGACATACTCTCATTCTCCCTATTTTTTTTTAGCACTTCCTTACTTTTTCACACCACAAGATACCCCAGCCATTTCTCCAAGTATCCATGGTAATTGAAAAATGGCATTTAGAAGCCAAGATCTGGATGCTTTTGTTACTTTTAGGGTGTGACTTTTTCTAGCCTTCCCAGCAGACAGAGTCAATAAATATTTGTGTGTATACTGACACATCTGTATTTCTGTATCTATTTGTAAATATATTAAAATAATCATGAGTTAATGCTGTATTTCTGACCCTAAACCAATGCTACATGGTATCATTCTAGATTTTCTCCCTTGTTCATTATTAATTTCTTTCTCAGACAGTAAAACACCTGGCTCCCCTTACCTACAATGTATTTACTTATTTATTTGTTCAACCCTACTACACACACTGGTAGTTTCAGAATTGTTAACCCATATGCCTGTGAGAAACAAATTTATCAACTAGAGTACAATGTCTATGCACACTTTATGTTATTAGTCTTACAGTATCCAGTCAAAACACTATTTTTCATATTTATTTCAGATTTTCTATCTCTGCTCCATTTGGTGACGTTTGCTGTACACTTGAAACACAGATCCATTCATCACAAATTACATTCAATACTGAGTTATCCAGACATTTTCGTTGATTTTTTAAAAACTTGAATACAATATAATTTAGTTCTGTATTTTTGACATATATATATATATTCAGGTATCACTTCCATAGGCCATACAAAACAATTCCATCACCCTAAAAAGTTGTTTTGTATAGCCCATTATAGTCAATTTCTCTGATCTCTCTCAACCTCTGACAGCTGCTGATCTGTTCTGTCCCTATAATTCTGCCTTTGTCAAGATGTCATATAAATGGAATTATATGTCAACTTTTGCATATGACTTCTTTCTCTTGGCATAATACATTTGGGATTCATCCTAGTTGTGTGAATAAACAGTTCTCTTAATTGCTGGATGGTATTCTAGTTTATGGCTGTTCCACAGTTTGTTTATTCACTCACCAGTTAAGGAACATCTTGGTTGTTTCCCATTTTCAGTGATTATTAGTAAGGCTCAATAAACATTCTCATATACATTTTTGCGTAAACTTAATTTTTCCACTCCCTTCCATATATACCCAGAATTTTTATTCATATGTCAAGTATACACTAAATTTTAAAAGTAACTACCAAACTATTTTCCAAAATACCTGAACCATTTCTACTAGCAATGAACGAGAGTATCTTTTGTTATGCATCATTGCCAGCACTTAGTATTGTTATATAAATGGATATGTATTTAATTTTAGCCATTTTAATAGCTATGTTTCAAAGTGTATCTCATTATATTTACCTGGCAGGGGAGAAACCATGATCTCATTGTACTTTTAATTTGCATTTCCTTAATGATTGATGAGACTGAGTATCTTGTAATACACATTTTTGCTATCTGTATGTTTTGGCTAGTAAAATATTTGTTTAGATATTTTTCCAATTTTTAAAATTAGATTTTCTCTTTTATTGTTCAATTTTAAGTGTTTTTTATATATTCTGGATACACCAGATATGTAATTTGCAAATGTGTTCTTCCAATCTGTCATTTCTTTTCATTCTCTTGTGTCTTTCACAGATACAAACTTTTATCTATTAAAAAATGACAATCTTTTATTTTGTTTAAATTTTTATGGATAAAATGTTTCAATATTTATAGTTTAATTTATCAATTTTTTCTTTTATGGATAGTGCTTTTTGTTATGTAACCAAAAACACATTGCCACATCCAATATTATGCAGATTTTCTTCTTTTTTTATTTTAGAAATTTTACAGTTTTACATTTTACATTTAGACCTGCCTATGATCCATTTTGAATTACTTTTTGCATAAAGTTTAAGTGTTGAGGCTCATTTTTTGTATATGGACTTCCAATTGTTCTGGCACCATTTGTTAAAAAGACTGTTTTCTCCATTGAATTACCTTTGTACCTTTTTGCAAAACCAGTTAACTATATTTGAGTGGGTCTATTCCTGGGCTCTTTATTCTCTTCTGCTGATCCAGATGGCTATCCTTTTGCCGGTACCACCCTGTCTTGAGTATTGTAGCTTTATAACAAGTCTCAAAATCATGTAGTGAGGTTCCTCTAATATCGTTTTTATTTTGCAATTTTTTTAGCCATTGTAGTTCTTTGGTTATTCCATATAAATTTCAGAATCATCTTATTCAAGCTATTATAATTGTGTTTTTTACAATATTGGTTTTGAATTCATTCATTGATTGTATATAGGAATATGATTGACTTTTATATGTTGACATTATATATTGAGAACTTGATAAACGCATTTATTAGTTCTAGAAGGGTTTTTTAAAAATAGATTTCCTAGGATTTTTTTTTATATAGACAATCAGACAATCATGTTGTCTATGAACGGGCCAGTTTTCTATGAACAGGGGCAGTGGAAAGGCAGGAGAGCACACACATGCACTGAAGAGAGAGAGAGAGAGCAAGAAAGAAAGGGTGCTGAACTCATCCTTTTTATCTGATCCTCTTCTGAGTTAACTAACCCACTCCAGGGATAACACCATCAATCTATTCTTGAGGGCAGAGCCCTCACGACTTCATTATCTCTTAAAGGGACCACCTCTCAACACTGTTGCACTGGGGATTAAGCTCCAATACGTGAACTGTGGAGGACACGTTCAAACCATATTATGGGTTTTACTTCTTTAAGATGGATTACTTTGATTGATTTTCATATATTGAGCCAGTCTCTTATTCCTAGGATAAACTAGGTTTGTGGTATATTATTTATTTTATATATGGCCAAATTTGGTTTGCTTTTCTTTTAAGGACTCTGTGTTCATGAGGAATATTAATTTGTAGTTTTCTTTTTTTGTACCATTGTTTATTGTAGAGATGAGGTCTTACCAAGTTTCCCAGGCTGGTCTTGAGCCCACTTGGGCTCAGACAATCGTCTTGCCTCCACTTCCCAAAGTTCTGGGATTACAGGTGTGAGCCACCACATCTAGCCTCTTCTTTAAGTGTATGGTAAAATTTACCAGTGAAACCATCTGAGCCTAGATTTTCTTTTGAAAGATTTTTAATTGCAAATTTAATTTCAGTAATAGTTATGGAAGAATTCAGATTATCTATGTCATTCTGAGCAAGTTTTGGCAGTTTGTGCTTTTTGAGGAATTTTTTCATTATATCTATTTGTCAAATTTATGTGCTCAGAGTTGTTCATTGTATACCCTTTTAATAATTTTAATGTCTATGAAGTTTGTATCTCCTCTTTAATTCCTGGTATTTTTATTTTAGTTATTATATTTTTCAGTTAAAATATCCATTTGATTCTTATATATATCTTCTACTTCTTTGCTGAGTTTTCTATTTTTAATATTTGTTCCAAGATCATTTGTTATTGCTCATTCAAGCATTTTTATAATAAATAATTTAAGATAACTTTAGCGTCTTATCTCATCATTAGTGTCTGTTGATTTTCTTTTTCCATGTGAGCTGAGATTTTTATGGTTATTTGCATACTGATTAATTTTAATTTGTATCCTGGACATTGTACTTTTTTTAGATTTGAATCTTTTTTACATCCAATAGAGAAGGTCAATATTTTTTTCTCTTAGCCTTTTGTGTATTGTGATTCCAGCATCATTTCAGTTTTCAAGACTTTTGCAGTACTACTTAGGTCTCTCCTGTGTGTGTACCACCTAGTGGTCAGTCTGGGATTTGGGTGGAGGTCTACTTGCTAGTTGAGTTTCCAAATCTTTGTTATGCTAATTAGGATCAGAGTACTCACAGTACAGAAATAAACCCAGG
The DNA here is from genome assembly GCA_963574415.1 of Tarsius wallacei. Lineage (NCBI taxonomy): Eukaryota > Metazoa > Chordata > Mammalia > Primates > Tarsiidae > Tarsius > Tarsius wallacei. The sequence continues at coordinate 9,248 of CAUYQG010262381.1, forward strand.
GGTTCAAATCAATTTTATGCTGTTGCTTTTTAAAACTCTTACATCTCCCTTATCTTTTCAGTACTTTCCAGTTCCCTGGGCTCCCATTTTCTGTCGTCTATTCAGAAACTACTCATTGTCATGGTTGTACCACTTCCGGAAACCAGTTGCAGGAGGGGAGAGAGAGAAAAAACTAGTATGAAGTCTAGTTGTGTCCTCTTAACACTGTTGGTTTACCACAGAGTTTTGGTTCCTGGAGGCTCCAGTTTTGGGCCACTCTTGCTTCTGGGCTTTGTTGTTTGCTGCATCCACTGTAGAACCAAAGAAGTAGCGTAAATAAAAATCCAAAGGATTTCCCTCATTCTCTCTGAACTTTGCTTCTCTTGTTCATTCCTTAAGCCAAACTTCAGAGATTCTCCTGCATCTCACTCTGTCTGCTCAACATTGCTCACTTTTGGATTTCACACCATGTTGAATTCAGGCTCAGAAAACTGAAGGGGAAAAAAAATGTTGAACTCACAAATGTTTAGGTGGTACTTCAACTCTGGTGTCCTTCCCTGATCCACCTACCTATATTTACTTTTTAGTTCTCATATAGATATACTTGCATTCTATCAACATTTTATTTGAGTTAGTGAAAGATAAAGTAAAGTTCCAGAATTGGACCTAGCTATCTATGTTTTGTAGACAGCATGTAGTTGGGTCTTGCTTTTTTATCCAATCTGACAATTTCTGTCTTTAATTGGAATGTTTAGGCAATTCACATTTAAACTGGTTACCAATATGGTTGGTTTAAAATCTACCATCTTTCTGTTTTGCATTTATTATATTTGTTCTTGCTTTTTTCCGTTTATTGTATTTGTTCCCTAACCCTAACCCTAACCCTCTTCTTTCTGCCTGTTCTTGTTTTACTTGAACATTTTTTTATAATCCCATTTTTGTTTCCTGTATTTACTCATCATTTAAATGTCTTTTTTTAAAAAAACTTTTTAAATGATTTCTCTATCATTTACAATGTACATTTTTAGATAATTTAGGATCACGTTCAAATAGTACTTTACTGCTTCACATGTAGTGCAAGTAGTTTATTACAGAATATTCCCGATTCCTTCCTCCCATTCTTTGTCATTATTGTATTCCACTACATTTTTACATATGCTATAAGCACACAATACATTGTCACTATTATTGCTTTAAACAATTGGTTGTATTTTAGACTAATTAAGAATATGAAAAATAAAAAGTTATATTTTACCTTCATTTATTCCTTTTGCAACTCTCTTTCTTTAATCATGTAGATCTCATTTTCTGGCCTATATTATATCCCTCTGCCTAAAGAATTTCCTTTAATATTTCTTGTAAGACAGGTCTGCTGATGATGAATTTCCTCAGTTCTTGTTTATCTGAAAAAGTCTTTATTTTACTTTATTTTTGAAGGACATTTTTGCAGAATTTAAAATTCTGAATTGTCATTTTTTCTTTCAACACTTTAAAGTTTTCATTTCACTGTCTTTTTGCTTATGTGGTTCTGACAAGAAGTCTAGTATGATTCTTCTCTTTGTTCACCTGTAGGTAAAGTATTCCCCAGCCACTCCCTCCTTCCTGGCTACCGTCTAGATTTTATTTTTGTCTTAATTTTCTGCAATTTGAATTTGATATATATGGGTATGGGTTTTGTTTATTTATGTGTTTGTTTTTTATATTTACCTTGGTTGATGTTCTCTGAGCTTCTTGGATCTGTTCTTTGGTGTCAGTCACTAATTTTGGAAAATTTTGGCCATTATGCCTTCAAATATTTCTTCTGCCCTATTAGTCTCCTTTTTATACTTTTTTACATATATGTTATACTTTTTGATATTGTCCCAGAATTTTTGGATCTTTTTCCTGTTTTCTTTCTTTAGCTTATTTTTCTCTCTGCATTTCAGTTTCCATAATTTCTGTTAACCTGTCTTCAAGTTCACTGATTCCTCAACTGTGCCAAGTCAATTGATGAGCACATCTAAGATATTTTTCAGATCTGTTACTATGTTTTTCTCTCTTACATTTATATCTTATTTTCTTATACCTTCCATCCCCTGCTGAAATTACTTATTCTTTCTTTCTTTCTTTCTTTCTTTCTTTCTTTCTTTCTTTCTTTCTTTCTTTCTTTCTGTCAAAATCTCCCTCTTTAGAGTACAGTGGCATGCTAATGGCTAACGCAGCCTTGACCTTCTGGGTTCAGGCAATCTTTCTGCCTCAGCCTTTCAAGTAGGTGAAACTAAGGGTGAACGCCACCATGCCCGATTAATTTGTTTACTGTAGAGACAAGGTCTCATCAAGTTGCCCAGACTGGTCTCAAATAGGCAATCCTCTCACCTCCACCTCCCAAAGTGCTGGGATTACAGGCTTGAGCCACCGCGTCCAGCTTGAAATTACCTTTTCTAATAGAGCCTTTAGCATATTGATCATAGCTATTTTAAATTCCTTGTTTGATATTTCCAACATCATAACTGATTCTGTTACTGATGATTGCTTTGTGTCTTCAGACTACGTTTTTTTTGTGTGTGTGTGTGCTGTTCCCTGGAAACAATCTATCCCTTATAGATTTATTCCACTATTATTTTTACTAATATTTTTTAGCCTGGTAGCAGGGAATAGAGGGCCAGGGACATTCTGTGCTATTCTGATTAAGCCTTAGTCTTGTTTATTTACTCAGTTTTGGAGGTGTGACCTTCACAAGTGTTCCTGCCCCTCTTCCAAATGTAATGGTAGGCATAGCACATTTTCCTGCCCTTCCTGGGTTAGAACATTTTTTCCCCATTTTTTATCCCCCAGCCATCATGAGTTTCCACCAGTGTCCTCAGTTTCTGTTACTCTTACTTCTGAATATTAAGCCATTTTTCCCATAGGGGAGACTTGTCTAGGAAGAGTTTTAGTGGTGTTGGCCATTCCACTCTGCCAGCTGCAGTGAGTTTCCACCAGTACTCCCAAGCTACAGATACTATAGTCTTTCCCCCCTTGAATATTAAGGCATTTGTTCCATGGGGAAGGCAGTGCAAATGGTCTGGGCAGAATTTCAGCAATGGCTACTGTTCTGTTCCCCTCCCCAAGCCAGAACTACAGGATATCTTTCTCAGAATTCTTCTCAGTCAGCACCTAGTAGGAGGAAAAGTCTGCAAAGGGTGCAAAATAGCCTATATCTGCAGCCCCTACTGGCTTCATATATTCAACCTAGCTCACAACTAGCTTTTAACAATTCATTAATAATTTGTAACTGAATCTCCTTTTGAGTTTATATGTTGTTCAGTGATATCTGCACCAAGTAAGAAAATGCCCAGAGCCTGGGGCTTCCTTCAGATGCATGTTTCTACAGACTTGGGGTTAGCTGTTTGTACTACAGTCTCAGTTTTCAGATGAGTTCAAGAGAAGTCATTAATTTTCAATTTCCCAAATTTTTTTCAATTTGTAATTGTGGGAGAGATGCTCTTTCCAACTCTGTATCTCTGAGCTAATACCAGAAGATCATGTGAGTCTGAGGATAAGCTTTTGAAGCTCTGTTTGTTTTCCAGCATCCATACCCCAGTTTACCAATTCCCCCACGATGGTGATCATGGTGGGTTTACCAGCGCGAGGCAAGACCTACATCTCCACGAAGCTCACACGATATCTCAACTGGATAGGAACACCAACTAAAGGTTTGTTTTTGAAACCATTTGTTTTACAGAACCCTATAAACTGCTGGCTGAAAACTGAGTAAGGTAGCAGGCCAAAGGTTCAGTACCAGAAATGCCTCATCACCATTATTTCAAGAATTAGGACCACTGCTACCACTATTACTATTACTACTACCACTACATTCTTATAAATCTTTTTTTAATTCCATTTTTTTCATTTTTAATTTTTTTAATTTTATTTTAAAGATGTGGGGTATAATTCAGGATTCGGTATACAAGTGGTCATTGTACAGGTAAAGTTTGGGCCTCCCTTTGGTCCCCACTTTGCCTGGCTTGAGATCAGGTACCCGTATTGATGTTGTGTTCCACCACACCCCTCCAATTCTTATAAATCTTATAATTTCTTGAGCACATGCTCTGTGCCCAATAACATGTTGGGTGCTAGGCATAAGAAAAGTAGTATTAAGATTTAGTGTCTGTTTAAAGATGTTTCATGATCTCAAAAAACCCTATGAGTAACATACTATTTTTTTATCACCATTACTATTATTGCTACACCAATATTACAACTTTTATTAGCATTACCACTTCTTCACCATTTCATAGTTGAGGAAATGAAGGCCCAAAAAGCAAAGTGCCTTGTCCAAAGGCACATGGCCAGTAAGTGACAGAACCAGGATATGAACCCAGTTCTGTTTGATTCCAAGCCTGTACTCACCATGCCAGGTCTACTGATGGGAAGAAAAAGAATCACACATTGGCCTTGTACTCTTCCTTTCTCCATTATTTCTTCTTTTCTTTTTCTTGCCCATCCCAATATCCTAGCTCTCTTCCCCTTCCCTCCATCCATCTCTTTCTGTCTCCAAGTCTTCTGTTCTCTTTTGTCCATTTATCCTTTCCCTTCATCTACATTCTCTTTATCTAATTCCCTGGAAAAGAGTTTCCCAATGGCTTTCCATGTGCCAAAATCCATGCTAGGCACTGGGAATGCAAAAAAGGATAGGCTCATGTCCTGTCCTTGGGAAGTTCTCAGCCTGGTTTGAATGCATAAGAATACCTCAGGTTATCTAGGAATCCTAGAACAGGAGCAGGGTGCTGAGGGGATCCACAGAGAAATTCATCAGCTGGAAGGCAGTGAAAACTTCCTGGATAGGGTATGTTTGAGCTGGATCCTGTGGAAGGAATAGGACAACAGTACAGGGAAAGGAGAGAAGGAGCAGCTCTCATGGAAGACTGTAAGCTCTGAGGAGACTTTGCTGAACATAGGGGCACGTGGGACACTGACAGATGGGTCTCTGCCCTGATCCCCCTGCTTCCTATCTGTTCCATTCCATTTAATTCTCATAGATGCCTCCAGAGTCATTTTTCAAAGGACAAAATGGATCAAGTCTGAAGCCTCCAAAGGTCCCCTTGGCCTGCAGGTTTAAATCTAAGCTCCTTATCCTGTTCTTCAAGGTCCTCTGCAACTGGCCCCTTCCAGCCTCCCAGGCCTCAGCCACCATAGATGACTCACCATCCTCCAAATATACTCTGCCTTCTGCTAATGCCATACCATTGCTCAAGTTGTTCCTCTACCTAAAATGCCTTTGTTCCCCACTCTCACCATGCCTACCTGTAAAACCACCTACCCTAAAAACCTGGCTCAAATGCTGCTTTCTTCCAGAAATCATCTCAGATCACCCCAGTAGGCTTCCCTTTCTCCTCACTCTCTTATATGGCTTCATATTGTCTCTGTCAGAGCACTGAACAAACTGGGTGGGTTTTTCTGTTACTGATTTACTCACTGCCTTACCTACTAGATTTTGAGCTCCTTGGGGGTCCCATCATGAAGATCTGGTTAATCTGAGACCCAGAGCTCATACACTGTTTCAAAGAGTAAGTATCAAAAAGTATTTATTGGCTGGGCGTGGTGGCTCATCCCTGTAATCCCAGGACTTTGGTAGGCAGAGGCAAGAGGATTACCTAAACTCTGGGGTTCAAGACCAGCCTGGGCAACTTGACAAGACCTTGTCTCTACGTTTTTTTAAAAATTAGCCAGGCATGGTGGTGTATGCTTGTGGTTCCAGCTACTTGGAAGGCTGAGGTGGAAGGGTCATCTGAACCCAGCAGGTTGAGGCTGCAGTGGTCCTGAGAGTGCCAATGCACTCCAGCCTGGGTGACAGAGTGAGACTCTGACTAAAAAAAAAGTATTTATTGGATGAATGAATGAAAAATTACCTTTTCAATTGTTTAAACCCCTCCTTTCCTTCTCCTCCTTTTCTTCCCTCCTCTGTTTGTTTTTTAACCATTACAAGTTGGAAAGCATGGTCTAGAAATGTAGGTTTAGATTCTCCCTAATGATGAAGAAAAACGAAATAACATTGGACTAGGAGTCAGGAGGCCCAGACTATATCCGCCACAAGCTCACTCACTGTTTGACTCTTGGTAATTGATTTTACTCCCTAGATCTCAGTTTTTTCATCTTTCCACTGGAGTAATACATTTAAAGGATTAAAGTTTGTGATAAAGTAGAATAGTGGAAAGATCACCAGCTTTGGAACCAAACAGACCTGAGTTTGAATCCCAGATTCCCAATTATTAACTGTGAAAATTATTTTCTGTCTCTAAACTTCAGTTTGCTAATTTGTAAATGGAAGTGGTGATCCCTACTTTACAGGAGTGTTGTGAGGAATAAATGAACTGGTAGCCATAATTTGAAGCTTTGTAGCTACAGATTACACCTTCTCCTACCTCTGAGGTTCCTCCCAGCAAGGACATTTGTTGACTATTGGGATCTTCCCAACCTCTTCACTGGCGATCCCTGCTTTCAGTGTTTAATTTAGGCCAGTATCGACGAGAGGCAGTGAGCTACAAGAACTATGAATTCTTTCTCCCAGACAACATGGAGGCCCTACTAATCAGGAAGTAAGTACCAACATTTTAGGAACCTGTGCTGACCCCTAGGTGAAGGAGTCCTTTTTCAGATATTCAAGGCATGGGGCAGAGTAGTTTGGGCCAGGGAGGAGGCCCTCTGGACTTTCAAACAGTAGTCAGAACAACCCATCCATCATCCTGCCCAAAGCCTGCCCCCGGTCATAACCATCCCCTTATCAAGAACCTTTAACAGTCTTCTACTTCTGACAGAACAAAATGGAAATTTCTCAGCTTAGCATTTGAGACAAGAGTTTCAATAGCTTGGCCCACTCTAACCTCTCCAGTCTCATCAATCCAATCTCAGCACAGGTCCTGGTTCTCTTTTATTGATCCATGCTTTCATCAAAGAACCCAGCCACAGGAAGTCACTAAGAGATTTTTGCTGAAAAATAAATTGCCGCATGGTAGCGTGTGCCTGTAATTCCGGCAACTCGGAAGGCTGAGGCGGAAGGATCGCCGGAGTCCAGTGGGTCGAGGCTGCAGTGGCCGGGAGTGGCCACTGCACTCCAGTCTGGGCGACAGAGTGAGACTCCAACTCAAAAAATAAATAAATAAATAAATAAAATAAAATAAATTGCCACTGTTTTGCCTGTTTGCAGTGCTACCCATGCCAAGAATGCCTTATACTTCACAGACCACATAACCAGGCTCTACATGGGTTAATAAACCAGTTCAACTTGAACTCCATTTGCTCAAGAGTCAGTCCTTAATATTGTGGCTTATATCCTTGTGCAACTTTTCCTGGGTATTTTACTTCATGTCTGCCCCTAAGCTACTTTCAACTTTTTGACCCTTCTGTGCTTTACATGATGCCTAGAACATAGGCCACCCTAGGTAGATGTTCAAAAGATGAATAACTTAATCTCAGACATATGCGAGATGGTACAGAAGATATTGCAGAAAAAGAGAGGGAAGCATCCTAGGGGATAGGGGTTGTGTCTGTTTCTTTCTTGCTCTATTTCAGGCAGTGCGCCCTAGCAGCCCTGAAGGATGTCCACAGTTATCTCAGCCGTGAGGAAGGTCACGTTGCGGTAAAGAAATTTCCATTTTTTCCTTAGGTTATCTGCAGGGATGGAGAACAGATTACATGCACTGAGCATTTACTATGTGCCAAACATTTGAAGTGCTTTTTATATATTAATAATTTTATTTAATGTTTCCCCATGAGATAGGTATTGTTATTATCCCCATTTTAGAGCCCAGAGAAATGGCTCACAGAAAGATTAAATAATTTGTCAAGGTGGCATGATGTGTACCTGGCAGGGCCAGAACTGGAATCCAAGTTGTACTACTCCAGAAACCCCACTCTTAATTACTATGCTCTACCAGTCCACTGCCAAGAATTCAGCAAGACTATACTAGAATTTAAGAATGCAGTATAAATAGTTTTGAGTTCTACAGATTTACCTAAACATCTAGTCAATTTAATCTCATAGACCCTTGGGATAGAATTTGCAAATTTTAAAGGGGGAGGAGATTATTAAATATGCAAATGGCCCCACCTCAGGCACTGAGGATAGGGAGTTAGTTCCTGTTCTTGAGGACTTCTAAGGTGATAAGGAAAGAAGAAATGTCATCTAGGAGTTGAGAGAACCAGTTCTAGCTCAGCTCTGTCAACAGCTCTTGGTGACTTTAGTGAAGGCAGGTCCTTCTAGTCCTCAGTTACTTCACCTGAATTCTTTTTATTAGGGTAAAACGGCCCTAATAAAAACCCACAATTTTCTTCTTGCTTATTACACTCACAGGGTATTGTGCATTTCTGGGCAAACAGTAAGGGCTCAAAGAGTACTTGTGAAATTGTCATAACCCAATCCCAAAACATTCCTATTCTTCAAGACCCTGTTCAAGTTCTATCCTCTTCTGGAAGCCCTCCACCTAGCATAGGAATAGACAGAGAGTAAGTGTTCCATCAACACCACATTCAGAGTAACCCAATCTCGTTAACTGCCTCTAGGTTTTTGATGCCACCAATACTACCAGGGAACGACGATCACTGATTCTGCAGTTTGCCAAAGAACATGGTTATAAGGTACAATAACACTCCCACTCTTATCTAGAGCATATTAAGGAACTTAGAGCAGCCGAGTCAGCTATCATAAGCTCAACATTAATTTGGTTGTCTGGATTTCCAGTATAAGGTCGAAAGCAGCAAAGCAGAACAGGAAAGGAGAGGTGCCACATTAGTCAATGGACGATGACTGTTGACAGGTTGGCACTGTAGGGGGTGGCAATGAGAAAGGAGTAGAGAGAACCACTACAAAAAGCCTACATAAATACTAAAACTCAGTAAATACACAAAATAACAGTTTAGGCCATTCAACTTAGAACCAATCTGTCTCATAAAACCCCGAAGCCTGAACGCACTGCTGTATAAAAATATCGTGTTGTCAGAGATGCCCCTGGGGATGACTAAAAGCCATTGAGAAGGGATCATGATATGTTTGGCTCCTACCAAGCATAATCTCCTGCTGGAAATCTCTCTTCTGTTTCTTATAGGTCTTTTTCATCGAGTCCATCTGTAATGACCCTGGCATCATTGCCGAAAACATCAGGGTAAGTAGCACTAATTACCTTTCCTCCTCCTTATTCTGCCTTAGGCTTGGAACATGCCTAAAAAGACTTCTATGAGATTCAAGAAGATATTCCTACCTGAGTTTCTCCTCCCACTTCATATAGAAAACATTCCCTAACCATCCTGGTCTACAAGGATCTTATGAAATTAAATGAAGCCAATATATATATAGAACGCTTAGTATGTACTAGGCACCAAGCTGGACTCAGTAATTTTTCACAACAAACCTGCATATTAGGGACTATTTCCATGCTGGAGAGAGAAAACTAAAGTTCCAAGAAAAGAAATGTGTTGTCAAAGATTTATACAGTCAGAAAGAGATAGAAGTGGGACTGGACCTCAGGTTTGGCTGTCTTCCTTGAAAGCCTATGTTCTTTGTTCTGCCCCACAATTTGTATCAGAACTATCACTGTTCTTACATTCTAGGCATGTGATCTCGAGCTAAGTCATTCACCATATTTTGTTGTTCTCTATTTCATTAAACAATTGGAGCTTGGGGACAAAAGAGGTCATTTCCTTCAGCCTTCCAACAGATACTTGAAATCTCAGCTAAGTGTTTTTCTGGGTTTCCGTTTTGTACCTGCAATGACAAGAAGCTCATTGCTTTTGACGAATACTCTCCAGTCAAGCTGAAATCTGCCTCCCTGTAATTTTCAGTCATTGGTCCATTTTTTAACCTGTTGGGACATAGAGCATATCCAGTTCCTTTCTTCCCTCTTTATCCAACCATCTATCCATCTATTTATTGATTTGACAGTAGTTGACTGTACACCTGGGCTGGGCCATTCTGGATATTAGAGACATATAAATGGATAGAGGAGAGAGATCACAGACTAGTGAGGGAGACTGACAAGTATATAGACAGAACTCTGAGATCAGTGCTGGGATGAGGAAACAGGAGGCTTTGCAAGCACTGAGGTGAGAATCTAACCTTACATGGGGAAATATATCATGGAAAGCTTCCCAGTGGAGATAATAATTGAAGAATGCATAGGAATTTGATGGGTGAAGAATGAGAAATAAGAAAGTAGCATATACTAAGTATAGCATCTCTAGGGAACTATAAGTAGCTTAGCTTGACTAAAGCAAAATGTGTGGAGAAATGGGGGTTTAATAAGATATGAAAATGATGAGAGAATTTGAGGCGTAATCATGACAAGCCATGAACCATCTGCTAAAATAGTTCAAACTTTTTCCTAAAAGATATGAGAAAATGTAAAAGGGTTTTAAGCAGGAGAATTATTTGGCCAGATGTGAATGTTAGAAATATCCTTCTGACTGCCAGTATGGCAAATACATCAGAAGTAACATGACCATAAATAATGCAATGAGCCACAGAACTATAGTGAGCACAGGCAAGAGAGAATGGATATCTAGAGGAGATGATACAGTGGACAGGGTTTGGTGCCTGCTAAGAGGTGAAGGATTATAGAAAGAGAGACATCTAAGATGATTCCCAGATTCCATTTAGGCTCAGGTTACTGGGTGGATGAAAGGGCCACTCCCTGAAATAAGGACTGTAGAAGGAGATGGTGGGTATCAGAAGATTAGGAGATGCCAGCCTTTCAGAAATTCAAAGACAGCATGTCATAATTTCTCAGCACATACTCAGTACATGTAAGCCGTAATGACCCCTGGCCAAGATCTCTAGTTCCTTTTCTTCAGCCATTTTTCACATCATAGTTTCTGGTCTTCTTATAAATGTTCTTCTTAAGCAGTGTGTACTCTGGACTGAGTATAATGTAACAAGCCTTGTTTGACCACACGGTCAATCCCACGGAGATTAGAAATCAGGGGTCACATCACACAGTCCAACTTAATTTCAGTTGACTGATTTTGTAAATTTGGGCAAGACCCTTTCTTCAATTCTCTGTTTTCTTATCTTTATAATGAAAGATGTTGTACTCAATGGTCTTTAAGGGTCCTTCCTAAGGACGCTGTCATAGTCTCCATCTCCCAATGTCTCCCTTGGTGCCTCTGTCCTTCTCCCTGCTTCCAGCAAGTGAAACTTGGGAGCCCTGATTATATAGACTGTGACCGGGAAAAGGTTCTGGAGGACTTTTTAAAGAGAATCGAGTGCTATGAAGTCAACTACCAACCCTTGGATGAAGAACTGGACAGGTAAGAGCCCAGCATCCCAAAGCTGAGGTCTGGATCATTAGCTCAGTTTTGATATCCTGTAGAACCTGGGAAAATGTCTTCCTTTTTTGGTCCTCAGCTTCTCTATCTGTAATATCAGGGAACTGGACTTGATGACTTTTCTCCAAGGGCCTTTCCAGCTCTGATTGCTTGACATATAAAGTGTTCATAAGGTGACTAAAATAGTGCATTCCTGAGCAGTATGAATAGACTAGGAACCTTGGAACAACTACCTCCCTCTTGTGGGCGTGGCTATTGTTACTGTAAAAATATTCTTCACACATGAATGACACTTAATTTTCCAAACATGTTCACCTTTTTTCTTTCATTGAGTCACCACAACAACTATGTAAAGAGGACTAAGATAGGTATTAAAATCATAAGTTTTCAAGAAGAGGAAATTGAGTCTTAGAGAGCTGAAACTACTCTCCCAAGTTTCCACCACAAGTCAGGGGGAGAGTTAGGATTCTAACTACCATGTTCTGTCTCCTAGTCTCTTCTCACAACACTCATGTACCTCTTCAGTCAACAAGTATTTAGCCCTCTTGGGCTGTGGTATATGTAGAGAATGTAAATAGGGGCAATAGAGGTAAATCCTATCCTCAGGTAGCTTTCATAGTGCCTTGACATATGGTGAGACCCATGAAAAACAGGACAAATTCTGTTGTAATACCGGCCAAAGATAGAAGCAGTGATAGTAAGCAGTACAGGGCAGATGTGAGTTTTAGATGTAAAGTGTTCCCAGAACTCTACTCTCTTTCAAAATGGATTATGATAAGAAGAGACCCTCATGGCTCATGCCCTTTGGGACCCAAGTGAGAAGTATAAGGAAGCCTCAGATGGTCATTACCACCCTAAGAAGTTTAAAGAGCATCGTTCCAGACTTATCCAACCAAAGTACAGAGGAGATAAGTATTGTTATTGTTCTACTCCTTAGATGGAGAAACTGAGACCCAAGTCAGGTCAAAGGCTTACCTAAGAATTTCAGTTTAAGATGGCTGACTAGAAGCATGTAGAGGGCAGCACTCTCATGGAGAGGGATTGAAATGGCAAGTAAACACTAGCTCTGTCAGTGGATCATCTTGGAGAACACCCTGAAGTTCATCAGAGAAGTGATGGGGACAACAGAGAGCAGAGGAGAGCAAGACTGGGCAGCCTGCAAAGTCAGCCCTGGCATAGAAACAGGAGAGAATTTCTAACAGGGGAAGGGGTGAGTGAGTGAGTGAGTGAGTGAGTGAGTGAGTGAGTGAGTGAAACAACCCCTGGGATTCCACGTTTCCACCACAGACCTTTGCAACCCTAGTAAAGGGAAAGCCCCCTCAATCCCCCACCCCCACCCCTAGTATCCAGTCCAACACAGGGAGCCACCGAAAGTCTGGACAAAGGCTCAAGCCCACATGGAACCCAGTGGACTCCTGTTGATCAGTCTAGTTCTGACTGCCACTCCCTCACCAAGAAAGGAAGCCAGGTGCTTTTGCTCACCCTCAGGACAGATACCGCAGCCATGGAAGGAAGGAAGGAACCAGTGGACAACATGCCAATTTAAAACTTTATTACAAAGTACAGTAACCAAAACAGCATGGTACTGGTACAGAAATAGACACATAGACTAATAGAACAGCACAGAGAACCCAGAAATAAAGCTGCTTACCTACAACCAACTGATCTTTGACAAAGTCAACAAAAATAAATATTAGGCAAAAAACACCCTATTTGATAAATAGTGCTGGGAAAACTGACTAATCATATGCAGAAGAATGAAGATGAATCCTTACTTTCACCATATACAAAAACTAACTCAAGATGGATTAAAGACTTAAATGCAACACCTCAAACTATAAAAATCCTGGAAGAAATCCTGAGAAACACTCTTCTGGACATTAGCCTAGGCAACAAGTTTCTGACCAAGTCCTCAAAAGCAAATGGAGCAAAAACCAAAATTAACAAGTGGCACTTAATTAAACTAAAGAGCTTCTGCACAGCGAAATAAACTATCAACAGTGTAAATAGACAACCTGTTCAATGGGAGAAAATATTTGCAAACTATGCATCTGGCAAAGGGCTAATATCCAGATTCTATCAGGAACCTAAATGAATCAACAACAATAAAATAAGCCCATTAAAAAGGAGGCAAAAGACATAGACACTTCTCAAAATAAAACATGCAAGTGGCCAACGAACATATGAAAAAATGCTCAGCATCCCTAATCATAAGAGAAATGCAAATAGAAACCACAAGATACCATCTCACACCAGTCAGAATTGCTATTACTAGTAAGTCAAGAAACAACAGATGCTGGTGAGGTTGCAGAGAAAAGGGAATGCTATATACTACTGGCGGGAATGTAAACTAGATCAGCTCCTGTGTAGAGTAGTTTGAGTATTTCTCAAATAGCTAAAAACAGAATTACTTCTTGACCCAGCAGACCCACTACTGGGTATGTACCCAAAGGAACATAAATTGTTCTACCAAAAAGACACCTGCACTCTTATGTTTATTAAAGCACTATTCGCAATAGCAAATACATGAACAAACCTAGATGTCTATCAACAGTGGATTGGATAAAGAAAATGTGGTATATATACACTATGGAATACTATGCAGCCATAAAAAAGAACAAAATCATGCAATTTGCAGCAACGTGGATGCAGCTGGATACCATTATTCTGTGGGGAGCAGATGAGCGCTGTCCGGACCGCAGGCCTCGACCAAAGGCAAGGACCCAAGCGAAGGCAAGGTCCCATTTGGTTGCTCCATACCCTAGCCAAAGAGCAAGGGATGCAGCCTGCTACACAAAATAGCGACTCAGAGCCCACACATCCGGGTACAAATAGTACAGATAAAATCTTAGCAACAACAAGATAACCGCGGAACAGCTTGCCATTTAGGTAGCAACAAAATTCCGTTATAGCTCCCTTATAGTCCTTGGATTCCTCCCAACTTCCTTTGTGCTCAATTATAAAATAAACATGCTGAGCTAGTTCAGGGCCACTTCTCCTCCATCAGAGGAAAGTGTCCCACCTGGCCCCAGCTTTTCTTTATGTCTTTGTGTCTGTGTCTTTCTTAATCTCTTGCCGCTCTCTTTCGGGACCCTCAAGGCAGCCACATGGGCCACAGCATTATTCCAAGTGAATTAATGCAGAAATAGAAAACCAAATACTGCATATTCTCACTTATAAGTGGGAGCTAAACACTGGGTTTAGCTAAACACATGGACATAAAGATGAGCACAACAGACACTGGGGACTCCTAAAGGGAGAGGGGGAAGGGGGACAAAGATTGAAAATCTACCTATTGGGTACCATGCTCACTATTTGGGTGATGGATTCAACAGAATTCCAAATCTCACCATCACACAGTATACCCAAGTAACTAACCTGTGCATAGACCCCCTGAAATAAATTTAAAAACAACAAAACTTTAAATTGAATTAAATTAAAAAAGCAATAAAAAGGCTTACCTAAAGCTACACAATGAGTCAGTAGCAAAATATATACTCAAATCCATACCCTCAAACTTTCAGCCTGGCTCTCCCCTTCCCACACTCTCATATCATAAAAAGTGTCACATGAGGCTCAGTGTCACATGATTGCAAGGGGTGTGGCCATTATGTACAAGTGTGCACATTATTTATTGTACAGACACCCTGGTCAAGGGTACATTTACTTCTCTCACCAAGATATGTGCTGAAATTAGGCTGTGTGCACCCTGAGAAAAGTGTGAATTTTTCAAATTTTCACAAAGACACCATATAGGCTAACAGCATATGGTGAAAAGAGTCTGAAGGAGAGGGGCTGAAGTGAAAGAATGGCATTGAGAAAGATTCCAGCTGTGTGCCTAGACTCCTGCAGGTACTACGCTGGTGTTTAATTAATCAGTTTGGCCCTGAAGAAGACAGATCTAGAAGGTCATCTTTATGACTTCATTTTCTTTTCAACAGACATTTACAGTTCATGCACAGGGGCCTAGTCCTGAACGTGAAATCCAAAGAGAAAAGGACTGTCTCTGCTTTGACAGAATGTCCAGTTGGTTGGGGGAAGACAATGAATATGTGGATCCCCAGGCTAGCTTGGAGGAAGAAGGTCTAGAAGAGCTGGATTACCCAATAGTTAGATTAAATGTGTGCTTAGGGCACCAGCCAGGTAGGGGCTACCAAAAATAAGAAGAAAACTATCTTAAAAACTTTTAATTTTTGATATTTCAAAAACAGCATCAAGGTAGTCATAGTAGAAAAAATAATACCAGAACTTGGGAGGACCTCTTCATATTATTATATGGTTTATAATTTTTATTTTAAATTATACATGGTGGAAGTGGGCATTAACTACTATAATAATTTTGGTGTGGAGCACCTCTAAATGACTTCACATGATTCTGGGCTCAACGAAGTTTTCAACTTTGCAACTCAACTTTGAAAATCAAGCAAGGCACATCTTTTCAAGCAAAGAGAACAGCACTTTGTAAATTTGAATAAGAGAAAAGAAGTACAGAAAATATTCCAAGTGTAACAGTAAAGGTCTGAAGACAAGAATGAAACAGAGAAGTTATGAGTATGGGCATGAGACCATAAAGTGAGGCCAACTGGGGCCAGTGTGTGAAGGCATCTAGAATATCAGACTAAGCTGCGGAATTTGGAAGTTATCCTTGAATCATGCAGGACCTAGTATAAGGAACAGACAGTAACTAGGCAACAAGGTTGCATCAGATATTTTCTACCCCTAGGCTCTGGGAGTCCTAGGAAAGATGATTGGAGAAGGAACCATTCTGGGATTTAAATCTCAAGTCTACTTCTTCCTGAAAAGGTGACCTTGGTCAAATTATTTCCTCTCTCTGTGCTTCTGTTTCCTCTCCTATAAAACAGAGATGATAATCTCTGCTCTGTATAATGATTATGAGGATTCATGTACTTTATAAAATCCTCATTCACTGCTAGATGCACAGAAAATGTTCAACAAATGCCAGTGCCCTGTGGGAGCCATTGGGCATGGATTACAGGACCAGGCATAATGAATGTGGTACAGACTTAAAGCATTTCTCTAGAAGGATCAAGGGAGATGCTTTCTGAAACCAAACCCATCAGCAGGCTTATCTGCGTCAGGTCAGTAAAGCTCTTTCCATTCAATTCACCAGGGTTGCTGGTGTCACATTGCCCCAGCCTCCCACACCTCTTCCCTGCGATCTCTCTGAACTCTCTGCAACTCAACAACTAAAGGATTAATGCCTGGCACAACAGAGGCCACAGGAGTCTTGTTCCATGGTTTTAGTCTTCTCATTAGTCAATTTTCTCAGCTTCTCCACAGACAGGTTGTTGAAAAGTTTGATTATCACTCGGTGTTTGGATATTAGCTCACGACAGAGTACAGAACTTAGGAGACAACAAGGAACTTGAAGCAAGGACCACAAGTTCCCCAATGGTGTTGTGTACCACCGATGTATCCCTAAGCCCCAGCACTTGGCACACCTTAGAGGGAATGACTGTGGCATGGATGTTGAGCATTGCCATGTGTTTCCAAATATATGTTCCTGACTGGCCGAAGAGCTCCCAAAGGGCAGACAGTGGGTTCCCACCCCAACCAAACACAATGCCTTGAACAGCGGAGGGTGTAATTGTTGACTGCATAGCAAATAAAGAACCCAGACCAGCCCCCTTTCTGAGTGAGGAGAGAGGCATACACACGCACAGGCACAATCTGGTAACTGCCTGTGAGTATAAAGTAAAATATATCAGAGAGGCTCAAAAATGTAAGGAAATGCCCAGCTCAGGATCTGAAAGAGTGAGAGAATCACAAGCCAGGTTGCTACCAGTGAGATGTTAGAGACAGCCAGGGACATAGATGATTACTATTTCTCTCTCAGTATGACAGGAGTGTGCCCCTCAGCTGCCTGTAGTGTGATGAGTGAAGGTGAAAAGACAGCCTGGCTCAAGCTGAGGCTGAGGAAGGGAGACAGTGGTAGATGGTAGCAGACGATAAGCTAGGTAGCTAGGAACCAAGGATCTAGTACAGGGACTCAGAACAGGGCAAGGAATGATGTCATGTTAAGTGAGAGCTGAATAGTGAAGGCTTGAAAACATGGTGTGTGGTTGGGGCTCCACCACTAGCAGCCCCTGAGATTCCCTTGCTCCTGCTTGGGTCTGGCCCAGCCACCTGTCCTACATCAAGATCTTTGACGTGGGCACACGCTACATGGTGAACCGAGTGCAGGACCACATCCAGAGCCGCACAGTCTACTACCTCATGAACATCCACGTCACACCCCGCTCCATCTACCTATGCCGGCATGGTGAGAGCGAACTCAACCTCAGAGGCCGCATCGGGGGCGACTCTGGCCTCTCAGCTCGGGGCAAGCAGGTAGGGAGGGCCCCATGCACCCAGCCAAGATGGGTTGGCTGGGTTGGCCCAGGTGGGCTGGAGTGGGCCAGGTGGCCACTGCCTGGGTCCTGAGGTGGTGGAGACCCAGGGATGGGGCAGAAGCTCTTCCACCCATCAGCCACTCAGTCTTGACCTAGCCATCAAATGGCTCCCATATGCCACCTGCTTCTACAAGTCTAATAGCTTGGCCCTGGCACCCAAGGCCTGCCCAAATCTGGCTGCGTCTCCAGCCCCATTACAGTGACCACTCCGGCCCCCACGTCACCGGTACCCTCATCTTTCTCACAACTCTCCCTTTGCTTGTGCAGTGTCACCCACCTAGGCTGCCCTCTTCTGCCCCCTCTGTCAGCGAGTAACCATCGCTTGCACAGACAGCTGCCCTGAGGGCCCCACCCTTGAATCCTTCTTCTCCCCGACTCAGGGCTGATGCTTCCCTCTCCTACCCCGCCCCACCACAGATGTCACACTGGCAGCACTTGTCCCCACCTGCGACTGCATCCTTCCTGCTTTCCCAGCTCCCTTCCAAGGCCCAGAGCCTGCTCCAAGGTCTGGTCCAGGAAGCCCTCCCCATCCTCTCCTCCCTCCCAGGCAGGTCTCCATGCCCTGGGCTCCAGCTCTCCCATTTCTGCCTTGTCTCTGACTCTCCTGGCCTGAGTCTCTTCTCCCCTGCTGAGCACCATGACGTCCATATCTCCAGCTGAGCATGTATGCTCTGGGTGCTGGCTAAATAAAGGGCTACATGTTCCCAGCCCTTGACCCTGAACCTGGGCTTGTAAGCACAGATATTGTTCCCTCTGGGAGGACCACTTGGAGGAGGGATGAGTGGGAAATGAAGTGTAGGAGGCACATTTATTGTCATTATTGTCATTTCTTGGACACCTATTCTCAGTCATGTTGCCATCTGCTTCCACTTGTGTGGCCTCATTTAATCTGCACACAGATCTGTGGGGTGGCCATGAATGTCACTGGTGTAAGGATGAGGAAGCTGAGGCCAGAGAGGAGCAAAGAACAGCTCCAGGGCACACAGTTTGTACTAGACAGAGCCAGGATTGAAAGCTAGGCCTTCCCGCCTTTGCCTCAGCTCCCCCACTAGAGAGGTGGACATGTCCCAGGCGAGGTGCTTCCCCAGAAGGCTGGGTCCTCCTAGTTCCCTTTCTGTTACCACCAGACTGGAAGTCTCCCCTCAAGGTAGACTCTGAACCCTGATTCCCCCATCTCCCACTCCTCAGAGTAGAGTCAGAGGCTGCTGGAGGCCCTCACCCACAGCAGCCCCTGCAAGGGTGTCTTGGTTGGAACTGCCTGGCTCTGCCCACACAGCTCAGAGCCCCAGTTGGACATGTGACGGTCTCTACGTGGGGATCCTCTCCACATACAGCTGGCACCACCTTCGCACTCATGGGCACAGAGCACCAGGCCACTTTACAAAGCACCTCCCCATCGACTGTCACCCCCATCACCATAGCTCTCACTTGTGCAGCACCCACTGAGTACCAGGCAGAGGTCTGGGTGCTCCCCACCCACTATCTAAAGTGATACTCCCAGAGAGCAGGCTGGGGAGCCAATGCTCTTTGCATCTTACAGGCGGGATATGAGGCCAGAGTGGAGCAAGGATGTGTCGGAAGGCATACGGGACCATGAAAGGGAGCTGGGGGAGTTCAATCCATGCCTCCCGTCTTCCATTCTGGCTCCTTCTGCTGAATCTCACTGACTACTGACTCATACACATAATTAAATGTATGTGTGAAGTGCCTATATCTGTATATATAAATGTGTGCCTGTATCTATGCATCTGTGTGGATGTTCTCAACACACACCTGTGATTAACAACACACCTATACACAGAAGAGTCAGTCATTTGCTCCTCTGAGCTCCCACAGACCTTTGTGTTTCCTCTCAATTCTGCCATTGCTCCCCTTGCTGTGTCTTGAGAACAAGAATATCCCACCACACAGCACAGGGCCACACACTCTCAATACATGTGTTGCCTTAGAACCTAGGTGCCTGGAACCCTGCTTAAGCAATGGGTAGTCACAGTGTCCAAAGAGTAATGTCTCCCAAATCTCGCACTCCCCACTTCCAGATCATACCCTGGGTACCAAAAATTCTAGAATTTCTTACCCTTATTGCCGGTGTCTGCTTTCAGTGCCTGCATGGGCCTATCCTTATCCACCTGAGGGCAGGTCATGTTACAGGAGTATTCACCTTTAGGCCAAAGGGTGACCAAGGAGTTGCTATTTGTGGAACATGGGGATCGGTGGAGGTGGGATGTAGACAGAACTTGGTCATGTGACTGGATTATCCACAAACATGTACTCAAGGCACCCAGAAGTACAGGATCATGCCAGAAATGGAACTATTAGGGAAGTAGACTGTGGGTGAGTGCCTCCATTGATACTCTTGTCCTAGGCTCCATAAATGTTAGAGGTGGGCCTGCTTTAATGAATGAATAACCGAATAAGGGGGTTTCATGAGCAAGCATCAGTAAACCACACACACACATGCAGACACACACACATACTTTTCTATTTCCTTGACCCTTAATCACATGGGAATGTGTAACTTTTTAATAAATTTGGAACAGTTAAACTCTCCACTCTTGCTTGTTCGTCGCCATTCCATCTATGGCAGATCTGAGCTTGTTTTTATAGCTACTGTCTTCTCTCACCTCTCCATTTCCCCTCATCTCTTCTTCTGCATCTCCACTCCCTAGTATGCCTATGCCCTGGCTAACTTCATTCAGTCCCAGGGCATAAGATCCCTGAAGGTGTGGACCAGCCACATGAAGAGGACCATCCAGACAGCTGAGGCCCTGGGCGTCCCCTATGAGCAGTGGAAGGCCCTGAATGAAATTGATGCGGTGAGATGAAGGGGATGAACTTCCTGCTAGGGAGGGTGGGGCTTGAGTTTAGGCTTATGCCCTGGGTTGCTTCTGTGCCATGTCTTATGGAGATCCTGATTAATTCAACAAACATTTTTTGACAACCAGCCATGTGTTAAATCCTATTCTGTGTCTTGGGGGTCCAGTGGAGGCCAGAATAGACATAGTCCCTGCCCTCATGAAGCATAAAGACAGATAGTAATTAGAACATTGCATTTCAGTGGCAAAGGTTTATGAGAGAAGTACAAAGGACTATGGAGGTAAGGGTGTTCCTGACTAGACTTGATGGCAGGGGATTTACAGGGAAAGCTTCCTGGAAAAAGCTAGATGTGAATTAAGCAGGAAAAATGAGCTGATGGTGGGGAAATAAATTTAGTTCGGGTACAGAGAACAGCTTATATGAAAGTTCAGAGATGAGAAAAAGAATGGAATGTTCAGGAAACTGAAGGAAAAATTAGCAGAGAGGCTGGGACAATGATAGTGAGGTCTGGAGGAAAGGGAAATGGGACTGAAAAGAAAGCCAGGCCATACGGCCTTTAGTCCATATTGAGGGGTTTGGATGCTGACCTAATGACAATGGGAAGCCACTGATGGGGTTTAGGTCAAGGAGGAATGCTCTGAATGTGATTCACTTTTTAAAAAAGCCCACTATGGGCATGTGTGGAGACTTGCTAGAAAAGGGCCCAGAATGAGCATGTAGAACATTAGTCTGGCAAGTAATGAGGGTAAGTTGGACAAGAATAGTGGTATTGGAGATGGAATGAAGAAGGTCTTGAAGAATGTTTGAAAGGTAAAATTAACAGGACTTGATGGTGCACTGACTACAAAGGGTGAGGTAGAGGGAGGAGTGAAGGATCCAACCCAATCTCTCTTCAGGGTCAGGTTTTCCCATGAGCTCTTGAAGAAAGGAGCTGCTTCCATTGTCTACTTGAACTGTATGTATACTGGCACTAAGCAGTAGCCCACAGGTTATGGTTGTCAGGCATCAACAAAAGTTTCACCACAGGTAGAGATAACTTGTGTGTGAGTACGTTAACTTGCTTGCCTGCCAGCTATGCTTCTATAGATACAGATATATATGTGAGTGTGTGTGCATTCATACATATATATGTACAGAGATACACATATTTTGAAAAGGGCTATATAACATTGTTCTACATATCACATATATTTGTGAGTAAAATATATGCAAGCAAATATGAAAAATCTTCATTATAAGAGTTAGTTGCTGCTTATCTCTACCCTACATGTGGTGTAAACATTTGTTGAACACCTCAGGTGTGGGGTGATGCTGGAGACAGATTAATCTGATTGGTTCCTGTCTTTACTGAATTTTCAGGCTAAATAGGGTAGATAGAGGAATACACAGAGAAACACAAAACAGTATGTGTGATACAGGCTCTGATACATGAGACTATGGTTGCATAGAAGTTGGGGCAGGGCACCTGACCCAGCCAGGATCTGCCTGGATGAAGTGATGCCTAGCTGAAGCCTGAAGGTTGAGTAGCTGTGAACCAGGTAGAAAGGATCAGGAGCATTTCAGGCAAAGAGAGCAGCATAAGCAAAAAGCGTAATGTGTGTGTGTGTGTGTGTGTGTGTGTGTGTGTGTGTGTGTGTGTGTGTAAATGCTAAGATTGTAGCAGTGGAGACACAGAGGAAGGACAGATTTAGGAGGTAGAATCTCAGGAATTGGCCATGAGAGCTGGATGAGGAAGAAGCGAGAATTTAAAATGATGCTTGTTTCTGTTTTACTTTCCATGGTTAATACTAATATAAATACTTAATTCCATTGACTGAGTTTTTAAAATGTGCCTTGTACATCCTGTACTAGTATCTTTTACATACATTATCCTTAACGTTCAAAATACTTCTATGAGGTAATTGTAATTCTCCTCATTTTGCAAATAAGGAAAATAAAATTCAGAGAGATTAGGCAATTTGCCTAAAGTCTGTAAGGAGTCAGTGGCTATTTCCACAGGCAATAGGCTCCTAGCATGCCTCAGAATAGAAAGCTGAAGTCAATCTAGAAGAACCTTGTGTACCGAGTAGGATGAACTTTCTTCTATAAGTAATGACACTTGAAGAAGTTTGACACTGCAAAGCTGTTTGTGTGTTGGGGCAGAGGTTCAGTTCCTTACCCCTGAGGGAAGCCTGGTAGATAGACCCAAAATATATCAACCAGAGGCCACTGCCCCTCTACAGGAAGGTTTAATTGGAATTCAAACAAACAGAAGGAAATGTTAGAAACTTAACATCACTTCTCACCATCACCAGCAGCCATGTCACCTCTGGAGATTTCTCAGTATACTTGGAATCTCTCATAAACTCTTAAGGAACTTATTCCCTGAGACCTCAAGTCCTTTTTCAGGTGAAGAGAATGTATCTCCCCAAAGCCCACTCTGAAACCATTAGGAACTTTCTAATTTTTCCTCTCTGAGATATCTGTGGATACCTATTTCTTTATCTGCCAGAATTCCCAAAGTAGAGGTCCAGACAGGAGAGATGGAAAATGCTATAAAATAGGAGGGCACAACTGCATATGAGCACACATGCATGCACTTGCATACACAGTCACAGACACCCACAAGTGTGAGCATACTCACGTGCATGCACTTCACAGACACTAATCACACCTGAACCACAGGTGCACAGACATACACACTTAGACAGACATACACAATTAGAGATAAATATGGACACACTCATCATGGACACATGTGCAGTCTTTGTACATGTATGCCTAACATGGTCATACCACATGAAAGGCATACCATAGACATGTACATAGTACAGACACATAGCCTCAAGTCCACACAGACCTCAGATGTAGGCACACAGGTACTCACACACATATACTACAGACATAATGAGGTACATGCACATTCATGAATACACATGCCATAGACACACTGAAACCCACACAGAGAGACACACTACAGAGCTGCACACATGGGCACATTTTCAGATGCTCAGACACCCTGTACATACACATACACACACAAGC
Organism: Tarsius wallacei; assembly: GCA_963574415.1. Taxonomy (NCBI): domain Eukaryota; kingdom Metazoa; phylum Chordata; class Mammalia; order Primates; family Tarsiidae; genus Tarsius; species Tarsius wallacei. The sequence continues at coordinate 32,758 of CAUYQG010262381.1, forward strand.
ACACAACATATGCTAAGACAAATACACACACAAATATACAAGGCCTAAGTTCTTAAACCATAAGTACACATCACAAGCATGCTACACACACACTTTTAAATACAACCACAAATCCTTAAGCCTACATATTTCTAAAAATACATACTTATATGTATAGTGTGCACCTACAGATCTATTGAGACAATAATAGAAAAATGTCATACACTCAGCCTGAAACACCTATCCACATACACTCTCTCTCACATCCACACAGCCGCACACCTGATACATACATACACATATACACTCACAGACAACAAGCACAAACCCAGAGCTGTGTTAATAGAGACCCAGGTGCTCATATGCTGCTGTTCCACAATCATTGACCTCAGGACTATGGCAAAGGCTGTATGGATTTCACCTTGTGAATACGTTTGCCTGTGAATAATTTTTTTTCAGGGTGTCTGTGAGGAGATGACCTATGAAGAAATCCAGGAACACTACCCTGAAGAATTTGCACTACGAGACCAAGACAAATATCGCTACCGCTATCCCAAGGGAGAGGTAAGATTTGGAGGGGTGGCCTTATTCCTAGGACTTCTCCCCAGTATCTTAATTCCAACTTCCAGGATTGTTGCCTAGACAGCTTTAGAATCAAAGTAAAGCATATTTCGCAGCAGTTGCCATCCCACAAGGCACATGATTGTCTGGTCCTTGGCTGTCTCAGATGCTTAGCTTATAGGCAACAGATCCCACTTCTTAGAAAGCTGCATATTCATATGTGCATGGTGATTTTCTTTTTGCTTTCAGGAGGGCCCACTTTATCTTAGACCTTGTCTCTTTATCCTAGACCCCCCACTGAAGACACTTGAAATACTTCAACATATTCTAATTTCCTGATATTTTGTTGCCAAGTCGCCTAAATCTCCAGCCTCTCTGGGCAGTTAGCATTGTCCCAAGGGACAAAGGCTAATAATTTAACCAACTTCTTTGCCACCACATGAATCAGACCATCAGTTCTCTATCCCCATATGAAATGAATGCTCATTGCTTTCAGTCTGGCCTCTACTTAGCCAATTCCACATTTTAGAACATTTATTAGTCATACTCCACTTCTGATACAAATTTCTGGGAACAATTATCAGAAAAACAGCATATCTGGGAAGATAAAACAACAGATATTCTGTTCAGTTAAACAGCACTTTCACATTTTTATCTTCAGCCTCAGAAATGACATTATAAAATCCATCTTAATTTGTCCTCATTTTCTTTTATGTATTTTGAGGCTATGTTATTAGTGGCATACAAATTTAAAGCAATTATATCTTCTCAGTGAATTGTACATTTTATTATTACATAGTGACAAACATCTTTTCCCCAATAATCACTTTTGCCTTAAAATGCATTTTATCTTATATTAATATAGCTATTGGAGATTTCTTCTGATAATTGCTTGCCTAGTTCACTTCTATCTATTCATTTACTTTCAACTTCTCTGTGTATTGTTTTTTGTCTTTTATAAACAGAATTTAGTTGGGTTTTGTTGTTTTTAATCCAAACTGAAAAAATTAATATTTTGAATGGTATGTTTGGTATATATACTTTTATTGCAATTACTATTTTCTCTAGTTTATTTCTATTATCTTGTCTTGAGCTCTCTATGCTTAGTTTATTTTTTTTTTCTTTTCTTACCTTCTTTAGGATTGATAGAGTTTTTACATCCATATGTAAGTTATATAATCTGTTTCCATTTATTTAGAGGTTACCCTTAACATTTTTAAAAAGATTTCATCATTATTCTTATTTTTAGCAGATATCCCACTAAGGATGTAAGATTAAAATATTGTATTTTAAAATCACTTGGAATAATTCTTTGCTGTGTGTTGTTATACAACCAGCTTGAACTCTTAACATTTTAATATGTATAATCAACAAAATCTAAAATCAATATCTCCATCCTCCCCCTAAAAAATAGAAGAACTTTAAAACTCTGGTCACTCCCTTTCCTAATTTATAGTTAATTGATTTGTATTTTAGGCCAACCTTGGTCTTAAGTCCAAAGTGAATTATCCCTATTATTATCATTGTTAACATTATTATATATAGTCAATGTTTATTTACATTTAACTGTATGTTTACCAATTCCTTTGCTCATTCTTGCTCCTTACATCTCATCTTCCTTCTGAGTTTATTTTCAATCTTCCTTTAGAAGTTTTTTTATGAAAATCTGTTGATAGTAAACTTGCCCTTCTTTTTGTCTAAAAATATTCTGGGGAGAATCCTCAATCCTAAGGATAGTTTGGCTGAGTAAAAACTTTAGGTTGACAGTTGTTTTTTCTCAGCACTTTGAAGATATTACCCCCACTGTCTTCGGGCTTCTACTGTGGCTAAAAAAATCTGTCCATCAAGTTATTGTTTCTTGTCTCTCAGGCTACTTTTAAGGTCTCTGTATTGTTGTTGCTTTTAAGTTTCACTCTCATATGTGTGGATATTTATCTCTTTTTATTTATCTTGTTTGGGGTTTGTAGGACTTCCCGAATCTGAGGATTGAGATTCTTTATTAATTCTGGAAAACTCTCAAGCATTATATATTTAAAAATTATTTTCTCACATTCTATTATCTCCTGGAAATATTAGATATGTATTACTCCTGCTTCTATTCTTATGTCTTCTAAAGTTTCCTTCCTATTTTCTATCTTTTGCTGCATTCTGAGTAGTTTCTTCAGCTTTATCTTCCAAATTACTATTTCTCAAGTAGTATCTAATATTCTGTTTACTCATTCCATTAAGCTTTCAACTTATTTAATGAATATCCTGAATTTATATTTAGTTTTTTCAAATCTACATTGTATATTTGATAGCATCTTGTTTCTTCCTTACATTTTTATTCCACATTTTATTACTTTAGACATTTTAAACATTTATTTTATATTGTGCATCCCTTATCTTAAATTTTTAGGACTTTCTTTTCATTGTTTCTGCTTATTCTTATTCATGGTTGCTTATTTCCCTGTGTGTCATGTGAGTTCCAGTTTGACAAGAATTTATCTACGGGAATCTCATACAGCCTGAGTTGAGAGACTCCAGAAAGAATTTCCATTTGTTACTTCTAAGCAGTCCTGGGAGCAAGTGACTTGGGACCACATTTTATTAAACTTAATATTATTTTCCAAACCACAAAGGTAGTGTAGTTCCGGATGGTCAACCCATCTGAGAGAAGGCTGGTGATTATAAAAGAGGCTTTTCCTTTTTTTTTCACCAAGAACCAAGGAGAAACAAATACATTTTCTTGTTGTTTCCCTTTGCCTGTGAAGGGACTTATTCTAGTTTATACTTTACTGAGGATGTAATAATTTGCCCTTTGCCCTCAGATTTAAGTGAGAGTCTCAGTCTCAACTCCTCACCTTATGCATACCTAAGGCCTTGTCTCTTAGTTCTATAAGCTTTTTAAAACTCAAGCCTCTTAATTACTATGATTGCAAATGCCCCGAGGGAAGCTGTTGCTTTTACATCCACTTATTCCTCTGTTTTCTATGTTTTTCTTTGTATTGGAACCCTGTATTCAAGGAATTTTCCTTATTGTTTTTGAAAAGTCAGCAGTGCACTTAAGAAGACATTTTGTAGTGGGGAGTTTTACTGTTGTTATTGTTATTTAGTCCACTAAATATAGTGGACTAAATATTGATCAGATCAGAAACTGAAACCCTAAAAAGAAAGTGAGTTGCCTGTTAGTTCTACTGCTGGGTTAGCAACTGAACTAGCACTGGTACCAAGTTTCCCTGATTTCCAGTTTAGAATTCTTCCCCTCTAGGCAAATGTGCCTCATCACTCTTTCTTATCCAAGTATCTCTCTCACCTTTAGTCCTATGAGGATCTGGTTCAGCGTCTGGAGCCAGTTATAATGGAGCTAGAACGACAGGAGAATGTACTGGTGATCTGCCATCAGGCTGTCATGCGTTGTCTCCTGGCCTACTTCCTGGATAAAAGTTCAGGTACCACCCTCCTCTCTGTTCCTGTCGTGGCGAGCTGGATGATATTTGAGACCCTGATACCAACAATTAGGGGTTTATGTATTAGTGGTTAAGAGCAGAGTATCGAGAACAAGGATGCCTAAATTCAAAATCTTTCTCTTAAACATACTAGCTATACTATCCTTTGACAAATTATTTTAACTTCTCTGGCCTTCGTTTCTTCATCTGTAAAATGGGGAGAAAAATGGTGATGTTTAAATAAATAACATAAAAATCTTAGAAAAGTTCATGACATGATGTATAGACTATATGTTAACTGCTATTATTAGAATCAGTATTATTCTGAGCTAATATTTTCTTTTTTCTTTTTTCTTTTTTTTTTTTTTTTTTGAGTCGAGGTCTCACTTTGTTCCCCAGGCTGGAGTGCAGTGGCACCATCATGGCTCACAGCAGCCTCGATCTTCTGGGCCCAGGTGATCCTTCCACCTCAGTCTCCCAAGTAGCTGGGACTACAGGCATGCACCACCACACCCAGCTACCTTTTTTTCTTCTTTTTTTTTGGTACCAATGGGGTCTCACTGGTTACCCA
>CAUYQG010262385.1:0-10109 GCA_963574415.1 Tarsius wallacei
CATTTAAAAAACCCTAGCCTAAAATTCTTGGGGAGGTGAATTTGAGAATATCCTCTTGTCATCTTTGTTCAGTTGCTGTGTGATTATTAATTTTATTTTATTTTATTTTATTATGTTATTGTGGGGTACAGTTAGGGGTTAGGCATACAAAAATGTTTCGTTCTGGTACCCTTGTTGATAAGAGGTGTCTCCCCATCCCCAGATAGATACCCACCACCATTAATCCCATACCCCTCACACTCACCCCAATTTCCCACCACTGGTAGTCATTTTCTTGTGGTAATACGTTGGATGATCAAGGTCTACTATATGAGTGAGAACATGTGATACTTAGTTTTTTGTTTTTGTGAGAGGTCACTCAGTTTCTTCCTAGCTTTGGGCTGCTCCTTTTGCCAGTGCAGGTGAAGGTGACTTTTTGGGCCTCAGTTGCCAATAGATTTTTCCTCAAAACACTTGGAGATGAGGCTTCTCTTACGGACCACTGGGAGGCTTTGGATCAAATAATCAAGCACAGAAACTCCCTGGAGGCAATTTTCCTTGGTGTCCCAGAGAGTAGATTTTCTGCTTGTGCTGCTGCTAGTCTCAGTAACTTCTTACCATCCCTTATTCATTGTTGTTCCCTCTCCAGATAGGTCTGGATTGAGTTGTGTATGGGAGAGCACTTTGACATTCTGTTCCTTCCTTGGCTACTAAAGAATCTCTACTACTACTAAAGTAGTCTCTAACTGTCATTTCTTTGCTTTTTAAAATTCTATTTTTCTTACTACCCACACCTTCACTAATCCAAACACCTGTAATAATTAATAATTATTTTAAAATTTAATTTTACTCAGACATAATTCACTTTCATAAAATTTACCAATGCCATTTTAAATAGTACAGATCAATAGTTTGTTAGTATAGATAGTCACAATATTTTACAGCATTCACCACCATCTAATTCCAAAACACTCTCAGCATACCCTAAAAAAACCCGATACCCATGAAGAAGCCACACCTCACTATTTCTTCCACCAGCACCTTGCAACTACTAATCTTCTTTCTGTCTGTGGATTTCTGACTCTGTGCCTATTCTGAATGTTTCATATAAGTGAAATCATACAATATGAGGGGGTTTTTTTGTGCGTGGCCCCTTTCACATTGGATAATGTTTTCAACGTTTATTCATATTGTAGTATGTGTCAATGTTTTATTTTACTATGTAGTTGAATAATATTTCATCATATAAATGTACCACATTTTGTGTATCTTTTCATTTCATGGACATTTGGGTAGTTTCTATTTTTCAGCTATTTTAAATAATGGTACTATAAACATTTAGGTACAGGTTTTTGTGTGAATATGTGTTTTCAGTTCCCTTGGGTATATACTTAGAAGTGCAATTCCTGGATCATATGATGACTCTATATTTAACTGAAAAAAAAAAAGACCAGATTGATTTCCACTGAGGCTGCACCATTTTACATTCATGCAAGCAGCAATGCCTGAATATTCTAAATTCTCCACATTCTTGACATGAATGAGGAAATTTCTATAATCTCTAGTGTATTGTGTTTTTAACTCAGGACTATAGGTGAAAAAAATGCTTTTTTTTAGTTTTTGAGAAGATCATATCTCCTTTTTTCTCCTTATTTTTTCTTAATATGGTATGTCAAATTGATTTTTGTATGTTAGACAAATCTTACTTTCCTGGGAAAAATCCCACTTGATCCTGGTGTATAATTCTTTCATATGTTGCCCAATTCAGTTTGCTAGTCTTTTGTTGTGATAATTTAGTCTATATTCCTAAGGTATGTGTACCTGTGGTTTTCTTTTCCATTGATCTTTAAATGTTTGGTAGGATTCACCATTGAAACTATTTGATCCTGGATTTTTATTGTGCAGTTCTTTTAAGTGATGAATTTAGTCTCTTTACTTGTTATATGTCTGTTGAGGTTTTCTATTTCTTCTTGAGTCAGATTTGATAGCTTATGTTTTTCTAAGAATTTGTCCATTTCATCTAAGTTATTGACTTTGTTGGCATACAATGGTTTATAGTATCCCATTAGAATCTTTTTACATTTCTATAGAGTTAATTATAATGTCCTTCCTTTATTCTAAATTTAGTAATGTTAGTTATTTAATTTTTCTTGCTAAAAGTTTCTCAATTTTGTTATTGAGAAACTTAGTAAGTCTTGCTAAAAGTTTCTCAATTTTGTTATTCTTTGATTGTTCATTGATTTATTATGTTATTGACCTTTCTCTATTTTTTTTTTCTGTTTTTGAGTTGGAGTCTCACTCTGTCACCCAGACTGGACTGCAGTGACTGCTCCCGGCCACTGCAGCCTTGACCTGCTGGGCTCCGGCGATCCTTCCGCCTCAGCCTTCCAAGTAGCTGAAACTACAGGTGCGCACTACCACACCCGGCTAATTTTTTTGATTTATTGTAGAGATGAGGTCTCGCCAATTTGCCCAGGTGGGTCTTGAACCCGTGGGCTCAGGCAATCCACTCACTTCAGCCTCCCAAAGCGAGGGATTACAGGTTGAGCCATTGAGCCTGGCTCCTTTCTCTATTGTTTATGCATTTCTTGTCCATTTGTTTCTGTTCTAATATTTGCAATTTTTTCTCTGTACTATCTTAGAATTTATTTGCTTCTATATTTCAAGTTTCTTAAATTGGAAGTTAGTTTATTAATTTGAAATATTCTTTTTTGAGTAGGTGTTTATAGCTATAAATTTTCCTTGAATACTGCTTTGGCTGTGTCCCATAATTTTTTGTATGTTGTGTTTTCATTTCCAGTCATCTCAAAGTATTTTCTACTTCTCATTGCATTTTATTATTTGACTCATTGGTTATTTAGAAGTGTGCTGTTTACATTTTCACATATTTGCGAGTGTCTAAATTTTTTTCCTTTTATTGATTTCTAATTTATTCACATTGACTTAGGGTCAAAGAACTACTTTGTATGATTTCAATGATTATAAATTTATTGAGTCTCATTTTAAGGGCTATCCTGAAGAATGTTCCATGTACAACTCAAAAGAATTCTATATTCTTCCATTTTTAGAAGATTGTTTCTATAAATATGTTTTAGATCTAGTAGTGTTTTTCAAAACTTCTTATTTCCTGAACATCTTCTAAGTAGTTAGTTCTACTCGTTACTGAAAGTGGGGTATGGAACTTTTAAAATATTACCTCTGTATTGATACTATTTATTTGGTGAGACGTTATTCTCTTATTTTGCTTTGGATTTTTAGAACATGGTTTCACTTAGCTTCTGAATATATTTTTAAAAGCTGATTTAAAATATATAAGTCTAATATCACAGCTTTCTCAGAAACAGTTTCCCTTAATTTTTTTAAAACTGAGTGTTGGAATGTATTTTTTTATTTCTTTGCATATCTTGCATTTTTTTGTTGAAATTAGATTTATAATTATTTTACACAGAAAGAATTTCAAATAATTTTAAATGTGGCAATTCTGGAAATGAAGTCTGTCCCTCTTAGAGTTTATTGTTGTAGTTGTTTGTTTTATTAGTGACTACTCTGAACTCATTCTATAAATTCTATACTTTGGCATGTGTGGTCACTGAAATCTCTCCTTGGTTACTTGGGGTCAGTTAAATAATAAGTGGATATATATTTCCTTAAATGATTGAAAACAACATACAGCATGCCTTGAACACTCAGTCTGGCAGTTTATAACCCTGCCATAACTTTCAATTTCTACTTGAGCAGAACAGGCAGGTCATCATGAAGCCAGAGTGAGTTTAGGGGTTCTGGGTACTTCATGCACTTATCCTCCAGCCTACACATTCATTTGACTTTCTAAATTCCCAAGAATATGCCAGAACTTTTAAAAAATGAATATTTTCTAGTTGGTGCAAGCCTACAATTAATTTCCAGCATTCTAAAAAGGATTTCTGACAATTTTGCAGGATTTTTTGTTTGTTTCTCTTATGTAAAGTCAAATTTTCAGCTGTCCTTTCTTCACTATTTTCACTGATGTCACATCATACTTTATAATGCTTTATATTAAACCTTTCATTTATAAATACTATATGAGTTTTATCTACTGATTATAATTTGACAAATATGCATGTGATATATTCTGTATAAAATGAGAAAGTCAATTAAGTTCACCCGCTTAGAAATCTGCATCAGAAATACTAAGGTCCTAAGGTACTTAGCAATGGGTTGAACTGAAAGTTCATGCTATATGAAGGTGTGAGATAGCCACAGTAACTAAATTTATGAATACTCAGTAGTTTGAATAGCCATAATGAATTCATCAGAAAAAGAAAAAGAGAAGGTTGTTAAACAAAAATCTGGACAATATAGTTAGCGAGGTGCCTATCATGACTTTTTCCTGGATGATTCTGTCTCTAGACAACATATATCTTTGTGTCATGTTATCTTTATCTTAAGGTAGACCGAGCCTATCGTTTTCTTTGAAATCAAGCCTATCAAGAACAAAGGCTAAACATCACTTATCTTTCTATAACCTCAACAGTCTGGCTTTTCTTTCTCCATGAACCTCCATTAGACCACACCACTTACCACTGAGTTCATGTATCTTTGCTATGTTGCTTTCCCATGTGGACAGTTCTGTTATGGTTTTACAGAAAGATCAAGAATTTAGACTTACAAATATTAAGTCCAAAACTCAATGCAATCTTTATACTTTTGGTGTTGTTTATTTTCCTCATTAATTAAAAAAATCTTTAATTATTATCATCATGAGTAAATGATGTTATTTAGGGAAAGAGATTGTTAGTATACTGAACACATTTTAAGTTCTTCATAACTGTTAATGCAGCATTTTTTCTCCATTCTTCCTGATCCAGGTCTTACCCACATAAACCCAGATAAAGATAATCTTCCACATGAAAATTGAAATCAAAATACAAAGTAAATGAGGGCTAAATAAAACTATGTTGTTCAAAATTAAATTAAACCACATTGACTGGAATAACCAATGTGTTAATAATATGCATTGAATTAATTGATGAATATCTTCCATACTATTCCAGACTTCAATGATTCACTCCTGTCTATTGTTTGATATTTTATGTGTATTAATTATTCTTCTCCCCCATGAGGTCAGGTTATACATCTTCTTTTCTTTTGCATCCTAAAAGTAGCTGGCACAGTATGGGAGTATAGAAAATACTAAAAAAATATTGATTGACTAAATGTATTTTATAGATTCTTACATTTTTATTAAAACAAAATGTTAGACAACGTAAAACTTAACTAAACCTATCTCTCTTTTATAGTCATATCCTACACTTCAGATGTCACTTTGCTTTGTAAAAGTTGGACTACAATTTAATTTTTTCCTTTAAGTTATCTTACTGTACCTTCCTGAACTTCTGACATTAGCTGTCACTCACTGTCAGGGAGCTAACTCTAAGCATGAACCAATCTTTAAGCTAAGGATAAATGTGATCTGTGTTGCACAGAGTAATCTCTCTCTAGCTCCAAAAAGGTCGTCATTCCACGGATTTGCCCTTTAGAAGGAGGAAGATTCCTCTGAATAAACAGTGTCTGATTAGCCCACCACATCTAGCATTCCAATTTTCAATCCACTGACCATGTGAATGCATATACCCACAAAGGAGAAACTAGTTCTCTTGATGTTTCAAATAGCACAGTGAACAGGAAATCATAGTTACAGAGCTGAACTTCTCATAAGAAAGAGGAAAAACAGGAAGAGGAAGAATTTTAAAGGATGACAGTAAGAGAAAAAGGAATTGTCACAGAACTAAAAAATATGGCATGATTTTTAGAATATACAAAGTTCAGTTATATATAACCTCATTGACAAGGATTTTCAGAATTGTTTATGAAAGGCTGAAATTGATAAAGTGTGTGTTAGATATGTCTTTTTATTTATACAAGCAAGGAAAACACAAGGCAAAAATAAGTTGTGAGTCCTGAAGGTGACTGGTTATAGCGAAAGAAGTAAGAGACTGATGAAATCCACATGCTACAGCTCCTCTGTGTTCTCTTCCCTTGAACATTACACAGTTGATTCACATTCTCATCATTAAGATGCTGATACTTAGTAGATACTTTTGGCTATCACATTTAAATTTTGTCTGTAAAACCAGCAGCAATCACCTATTCTACTATAACAACAATCAGTAAGCCATTTATAATTCCCATTTTAGTGGTGAAAATTCCACCAAAATTAGCAACATCTAGCCCAACTAAAATAAATAGAGGTGGTTCACCTTCTCAGAATGAAAAAAAAAGATGATTTTCTAGGATATTTCACTTGAGTAAAATGAAGGTGTGGTGAACAGTTAACCAGAAGCAGGGAGATTGATTGCAGTGTTTTCCAGTGAGAGTGAAATTAGATTAGTCTCCACCTGAGAACTTGGACCCCCAGCTGGATAAGAGGTTGAAGAAAATTATATGAGGCAGGATAATTAGTTTGTTTGTACATCTTGCTAAGCTGTCTCACACTTTACCTCACATCTCTTTTTATTGAGGAGATGCCCCTTGCTGTGTATTTCCCTATGTAAAGTGAAAATAATTTTGCTTAATTTGCAATGGACCAAAAGATACTATTCAATTATGTATTAACAGAAGAATTAGTGCAGAAAATTAAGACTCAGTCATGCTTTCTCTGCACATGGATGATCACCAGTTTAGCCCTAGTCTAACGTTTGTAAGAACAATCTGAAGCATGGCTCGCCCTCACAGGACAATACAGAGGGATGCAATGAGGCTTTCATGGGGATTTTCTAGCTCCAGAAAAATTCTGGTACCTGGATTAACACAATATTTTGAACAGTAAGTTAATTAAGTTCTTTAAATAATTTGTATTCTGCTCTCAGCAATCTATCTACCTTCCCAATTCCTAATGAAGTCTCCTTCAAAGCCCAGAATTGGCATTATATTCTGCTGAGGACTTCATTTCTTTTGGCCTACGACTTCTGTGACCAACCGCTGAGGGCATGCTACATTGTATAAAGTTGGTATTTTCACTTTTATAGGCAACAAGTGCAAATATGACAGAGCTATGTGGGAAAACGGGAAGGAGATAAAGTGGGGTGGGGAAAGAAAGGGAAGAAAATAGAAATGTAACAAAGAAAAAAATAAAGAAGAGGCAAAGAGAGAAGAAAAGTAGAATGCTTGGTATAACAGGGGTAAATACTGGAATTTGGATAAGAATTTAGATTAGATTAGCAGGTTCTTCGCTCCAAACTATCTAGGAAATTTTAGGATTATAACTGAATCTACTTTGCTCTTGCAAAATATAGAAATGATAGTACCCACCTGACCAACTTCCTTAGGTTGCTGTACAAATCAAATGTGACCAAGTGTGAAAGTAATCTATGCCCTATAAAGCTTCATAAACACATACTCCAAGTTTTAATCACTATTGCATTCGAGATCTCTATCCAGAGATCAGGCTTGATTCCAATTCCACAATCAATGTGGGTCTAAAACACATGCTAATAAACAAATAAATAAATATGTAGACAAATATATCAGTGAATAAATTAACACAAAAATAGGGTGTGACAACTTTATCAAGGTTTCCTGGGAGTATACAGGAAGACAGATGAGAGATTAGGAAAAAGATGTATCTCTTGAAGCTTAGTCGTCATGAAGCCCATGATGTTTGTGCTTCCCTAGAAAGGACTTCTCACAAGAAAGGAATCATAGAGAGGAATTCTGATTCCCTTGAGTGAGAGACACAAACTGAATGACTATTTCAAAAACATGTAGAATGTTAATGTCTTTAATCAGGCATATGTCCATCTGGTTGACACTGTCTTGTTATTGTTCAGCTTCGCTCATTTATCATATATACTGAACTCTGAAAACAATAAAGTTTTTGGAACCTGAATATTCCAAGTCACTGTACTCTACAATGAATTCAAACTGGAAATACTAGTGTGATCATTTTTCATATATTTGATTGAAAGGAGGTGAGCAGTCCTCACGGCACTCTCTATCCGTCTGTCTGCTGCTGCCTTGAACTTTGTGGCTGATGCCCCCCTCTCTTCGGTTTAAGAATAGCCATTGAGAAAATGTAAGTACCTCCATTTGATGTGGGAGACAACAAGAGGATACAAGCAGCTAGGAGAAAGGTGAGTCATAAAAGGACGAAACAGTATACAAAATCTTATTCTACCACTTCTTTTTTTAAGGGGAGCAAACTTGAAAGATAACATGATGGATTATTCATGAATTATAGGGGAGAGAGAGTAATAGCTACACATCTCCTGTCATCATAATCTTCTGTTCCAACTTTTGCCTTCAGTTTAATATTGAAATCATAAGGTTTTTCAGAGTACCTTTGTCTCTATATTCTTTAAATTGGAGAATAACATAAAAATAAAATACTATAAAAATCTTTTGCATTCCACTAATTTGAACTTGAAACAACCCTAGCATATATTGGGATAGATATATCAATGAGTATAAGCAGTTCTGAAGTTTTTAATATCTAATGTTTGTAGAAACAATGACTTTAACAGTATTGGTATGTTAAATATTATTGAAATGATTTTAAAATTTATTAAAGACATAAAATCCTTTTACTTGCCCTTATTTTTTTTTACCTAGCAAATAGTTCTTCAATGTTAAGTGCTTTTATATTTTGAATCCATTAGCATGTAAACAAGGTCTATTTCAAGTTGCTAGTTTGTCATTAACTTACTTCACTTTACTTATTAGTATACAATTATAAATGTGTTACATGTGTTACAATTATAAAATTGTATTTGCAAACAAATATTTTAATGCCAGCTTTTTGCTAGGTCATTCTGAATTTCCCAGGTAATAAAGACCCAAATCTTCTAATCTATAATTTACTCACCTTTTTGAGCACTACCTTTACCTTTCTAAGTCACAGGAAAATTATTTAGGCCTTTTTTTCCACTGTGATATTGAGAGACAATAGCTGTGCAATGAACTTCTCACTGGTCTCTGAACAGCCTAAGAGTTTTGATAACTTTATGGATTTGTTGTGCGGTCTAATTAATAGATGTAGAATGCTATTCTCCAATTCTTGACACTTACTGTAAAGCTTCTGCTCATTTTTCCTCTCTAGTGCTAACACCTTTTCTTGTGAAGCCTTTCCTAACTCTCTGAGAAAAAGTTAGCTGTCACTACTCTGGCCACCCACCAGATTATAGTAGTCTGACTGAACTCTTGTAATTATTTTTTTTATCTGTCTGTCTCCCACAAAGCTCTGAATGAGCTCATCAAGATCAAAAACAGGATTTAATTCACCTTTTTAGCTCCATAGGTGGGGAGAAAACTAAACTCCTGATGACAGTCTTTCAGGGACTATAATTCCGAACATTTTATGAAACCACAATTTCTCCGTATCATTTATGACTCCACAGTATAGGTCACCAAGGAGAATGAATATTGCATTTTTATTTTGAACAAAGAAAACTGAAGAAGAGCTCAAAAGAAGTTGGAGGTTCTCATCAGTCCCCTAGTGGGTGGTTTTCTGGAGACTTCCTGTCATCTCTACCACTGGTAGCATTTGACAAAGGATTATATTATTTGAAAAGACAGATTAACAATAATAATTATTAGAAATACAAAGAAAAATGCCTAGAGGAAAAATGTACTGCATATAACTATTTCCAAAGTTGGTATGGAGAAAAACCTTTTGAAGTGGTATGGTTTAGAATAGATGAAGGAAATAAAGTACTGTGGCATTAAAGGTGATTGCGTTAGAAAGGAAAGAGAATGTGTAAAATAGTTTACAGGTCAATTATAAATGCTAAAACTCGTTTGTGAACAATATGAAATAAAATAAGCTTAATATTCCAATAACTAAATGGAAATCAACAAAGATTCTAGCTTTTGAATCATCAAAACCTTCAAAAAACCACTTAATGCTTTTCTTGGGGGCATTACTTTTAACAAAAATGGCTCAAGTTGTTTGGCCAAGCTGAAAACTGTGAGCTTCTAGATAGATTGCTATTGCAGACTTTGTCTTTCATTACCCCCCCACACACACACACATACACACACTCACACACAACACTATGGTTTCCTATTTCTTACTGCTGATGTTTTCTCTCTCTTTTTTTTTTAATTCGGCTCTCACTTTTTAATCAAAGTTAAAGTGCTACCGAAGTTCTAAA
>CAUYQG010262391.1:0-10463 GCA_963574415.1 Tarsius wallacei
AGTTTTTACAAATAACTGTATTGGAACACCCTCCTACTCACCTGATCTGACCCCCACTGACTTTTTTTCTTTACCTAAAGATAAAGGAAATATTGAAAGGAAGACATTTTGATGACATTCAGGACATCAAGGGTAATATGATGTCAGCTCTAATGGCCATTCCAGAAAAAGAGTTTCAAAATTGCTTTGACAGGCAGACTAGGTGCTGGCATAGGTGCATATTTGAAGGTGACCATAGTGATATTCAGCAATGACGTATGTAGCACTTTTCCTAGGATAAGTTCATGAATTTAATTGTCAGAGCTCATATGTCTCAGACTTTATACATTTCTCTCTCTCTCTCCTCTAGCCATATAAGCCTTCTTGCCACTTTACACATCCAGGCTTGCCTTTGCTCCTCTGCCTGAAACATCTTTTTCCCCATGACAATGTGCTTTAGGCTCTCCCATACTTTATTCATGTCCATACCTACATAGTACTTTTTAAAGATGCCTTCTGCAGCTACTCTATCTAAAATAACAATGTCCATCTCCAACATTCTCTATCTCTATATTCTCTTATCCTTTCTTCATAGCCTTTAACTCTATAATATAATTTAAGGTAGTGTTATTTGTCTTTCTCCTACCTCTACTAAGCAAATTATGGGAAGTGAGGCCATTTCATTGTCATAATCCCAAAGCCTAAAACTGAAGTTGGCATTTTAGGAGGTTTTCAATCATATCTACCAAGTGAATGAATACACATCTCATTCTATGATGATAGAACACACTTGAAGTTATCTCATCACAAGTACTACAAAATGGGCAGCCTTAACCCCTGAGCCTATGAGAATCTTGAGTTTGGGCTTCACTCCAGTTAATCAATTCAGTCTCTAACTCATTCTAACTCTGAGGGAAACCATCCTATATGGGCAGTCTTGGCTGGGTGCCCACTCCTTATCCAACTACATGGCATAAGAGATCAGGTTTCTAGAGCTAAATCTTCTAAGCCACCAATAGGATAGACTCTCTAAGAAAAATATATAGAATGGGTTAAGATGCTGGAATGTTAGGTATTAGGTATTTCAACCCCCTCACTGTATTTACTCTAAGAGTTTCTTGACTGAATTTTTTGGGGAGTCGAGGAACTAAGTTCCTTCACAGTGTCAAAACTAGGAGTTACATTGTCAGGTAAGAATGGCTAAGGTAATACATAGATCAGAGATTAAGGCAAATAGGTGCTAATCCCCCCTCTAAGATTAGCTCACTACTAGTAGTTTTAATCTTGAGATCAAAGCAAGATGACAAGATCAAAGTCAAAAGAGTCTGATTAAGAAGCAAAATATAGTCTCAAAGACCATGAAAGTGAGAAGAAAGCATGTTGCAATTCAAAACCAGATGTGATTGAATATATTCATGGGAATGAGTTGTGGGGGAGAAAAATGACCATTGATACACAAAGATTTAAGACTGACAGGAAGAAATAAGCATATGGATTGTCATGGTTGGAATATATACTCCAACATTCATCTGTTGTAAATTTAATTCACCATGTGACTGTGTTGAGAGGGATCTTTAAGAGTTGATTAAGCCATGAGGGTTCTCCCCTCATGAATGAATTTATGTCATTAGCATGGAAGTAGACTAAGTATCACAAGAGTGTTTGTGTTATATAAGCAAGTTCAACTCTCTTTTGCGTTCTCCAGTTCTCTCTTTTGCCCATGTGATGACTTCCACTATGTTATGATGCAGCAAGAAGGGTCTCATCAGATGCCAGCACCATGCTCTTGGACTTCCCAGTCTCCAGAACCATGAGCCAAATAAATTTCTGTTCATTATAAAATACCTTGCCTATGGTATTCTCTTATAGTAGCACAAAATGAACAAATATATGGACTGAGCATGAGAAAATAGGTAAGAAATGGAATTCTTACCTATTATTTGATAAGGAAATCTTTCACAAGAAGGTAGGCAGAACAAGTTCCCTTAGCAGCAGCTCACATAGGAGTGAACTCTGATCACAGTAGAGGATGTCTTCACACTTTCTTAGTATTGCAAATCACACTTTCTTAGTATTGCAAATCTTTCTGTGAGAAAATGTGTTCTATATCCTGAACAAAAGCCTGAGCTCAGCAGGATGCAGTGATTGTAGTTGGGCACTAGGCCCAAGAGATTTCTCATGGTCCTAATAACCAGCTTCCATCATGAGCCAATTCATCATGTATACTATTTCCATGTTAATGTTATTAAAATGACACTACCAGCATGTCACTCCTTTGTTCAAAGCCATCAATGACTCATTGATGCCTAGGGAATGAAGTACAAATGTCTAAATCCTGCATTTACAACATGCCATGATTTACAATAAAGAGTTTATTGTACAAGAACCAGAGAAGGTGAGTCTGGGTGTTATGAGTTGACTTGTATTCCCCAAAAAAGGTATGTTAAATTTCTAACCCCTAAAACCTTTGTTTGGAAATAAGTTCTTTGCAAATTTAACCAAGTTAACATGAGGTCGTTAGGATAGGTTCTAAACCAATATGACCAGTATCCTTATAAAAAAGAAAAATTTGGACACAGACATAGCACAGAGGGAAGAGCATGCAAGGAAACAGAGAAAAGACAGCCATGTGACAATTGAGGTAAAGATGGGAGTTCTGTGTCTACCAAGCCAAAGAACACCAAGGATTGCTGGCCTTGGCATCAGAAGCTAGAAGAGTCCAGGAAAAAGTCTCTCCTAGAGCCATTAGAGAGAGCACGACTCTGCTGACACTTTGATTTCACAGCTTTCAAAACTGTGATAGAATTAATTTCTGTTGTTTGAAGCCACCCACTTTATGACACTTTGTTACAGCAGCCCTAAGAAACTAATACATCAAAAAAGGGTGCACCAGGATCTTTTAATTTCACATGGCAGTAAGGTAATCAATGTCCCAGTTTGCCTGGGACTTTTGCTAAAACAGAAAGTCTCAGGCAAGTTGAGAATGAGTTGGTCACCTTCTATGTCAGTGTCTTCCTTTTGTAGGCAGAGCTCCAGGGCGGAAATAAACCAACTTGCATAAAATTCTTCTTTTGAAACTAAAGTTAAGGTGGACTGTCAGGGTAAGACATGGTATACTCAACCAAAATATATAGGAACAAGTAAAGGTAAAAAGATCCAAAAATTAAACTTAACATGAGTGTCCTAGAAATTGAGATTAGTAAACTAGTCCTTACAGAAGCCAAATCAGGAGAGAGAGAAAACAAATAGTAATTTCATCTTGGGGACATGACGAGAAATAGAAATTGTCCATATCTGACCCTCTTGCAGATTTGCCAGATATTCCCCAGCATTGGTACTTTTCTAAGTTTGTATTTTTTAACACAATAGGTAGAAACATATCTTTTTAGTATCAATTTCTTTCTTACTAGAGTTAAACACTTTCAACTATTTATTAGTCATTTGTAATTTCTCTTTTTTTTTTTTTTTTTTTAGTTGGAGTATCACTCTGTCACCCAGACTGGAGTGCAGTAGCCGCTCCCGGCCACCGCAGCCTCGACCTGCTGGGTTCTGGCGATCCTTCCGCCTCAGCCTTCCAAGTAGCTGGAACTATAGGCGCGGGCTACCACGCCTGGCTGATTTTTTGATTTATTGTAGAGATGAGGTCTCGCTTGCCCAGGTGGGTCTCGAACCCGCGGGCTCAAGGCAATCCACTCACCTCAGCCTCCCAAGGCGTGGGATTACAGGCTGAGTCACCAAGCCCGGCTTGTAATTTCTCTTATATGAATGATGTATTTGCCCACTTTCTCCCCATAGATCTGAGTTTTTAAATATTGGTTTACATGAACTCTTCAGTAGTAAATTCCGTTATACCTTAGGTACCAGATATGTTGCACATATATATCCATGTTTGTAGTATGCTTCTTAGTATGGTTTATGATGCTTTTCAAAGCATAGAAAGTTTATTTAACTTGATGCTTCCTTTGTGATTTCAACCACTGTTTTTTTAACATTGCTGTTAGACAGTTCTTAATTTAAAATTGTTTTTAATTTTTAATAGATAAAGTTAATATTTTATCCTTAAAAAGAGAAGACCATCAGGGTAAAACACTCATCTTAGCATTTCATTATAAAAAGTCATGTCATCTTTACTTGTTATTGTAATGGCTCTTTCCCTTCCTTCTTGTGGCAGCACAGTATAAACCAGTGCCTGGACTGGGGTGAAGTGAGGAAAGTGCCTAGGACACCAATGAATGGATGGAAGGATTATATAGTAATGAACTAATTTGCATGTTTAAGACATAACATGACACTAAAAATCCAAAGAATAACAGAAGTTTACAAAGGGAGGAATGTTAGAAAAAAATAAGAAAGAGGATGAACTAGTATCAGAAATAAAATAGGAAACTTCAAAAAGGTGGGATTGTAAGGATGAACTGGAAAATTGTCATTTACTTGTTAATGAATGCAAGGGATACTAAAGAACCACATTAGATATTGCTCATTATTATGTTATGTTGTACATACAGAACTTACTTATTTAAATGCTATTTCTCATTTTTGGTATGTGATATCTTTGACTAAAAGAAGTGAAGTCATGGTATCTTGAAATACCAAAAGTCAATATTCATAGTGGAATATAGTCCACAGTTTATTCTGTCTTTATTGACTTGAAGAATAATAATTCCCAGACCTCCAATGAATTGCAACTGCTCTCTCCTTCTGTACCTGCCTAGCCTCCCAAATGTGAACATGGATTTGACATAGCTGGCTGTGAGCGTCCCTTCTTCTCTTCCCTCTTCACTACTGTGCTGTCATAGAAAGATAGTTGGTCTTGGTCCTGGCTTCTGACGCGTGTCTTTTGTAATTTCTTGTAAATTCCTTGTAATTTTTTGAGTAATAGGGATGATAGAAGGATCTTTTGCTGTGTAATGAAGTAACTCTTGGTGGATCCCAAAATAGCTTCAAGATGAGGGATGATTTCCAGAAAGATCAAGTCTTGATTAGAAGCTTGGAAATTTAATCTTCTAATCTCAACATCCAGGGAGAGGAAAGGGGCTGGAGTGAATTGCCAATGGTCAATGATTTAATCAATTATGTCTACAAAACGAAACCTTACTAAAAATCTCAAATAAACAGATTCAAAGAGCTTCAGAGTTGACAAACACCTCCACGTGCAAGGAGGGTGATGAACCCAAACTCCACAGAGAGACATGCTCCTATACTCAGGATTCATCTAAACTTTGCCCTAGGTACCTCTTTAACCTACTGCTCATTTTTAACCTTTCTAATATACCAGTAAAAGTAAGTAGAGTGGCTTCCTGTGGAAATTCCCAACCAATATAGCTGGTTGGTCAGAAGTATGAGTGACCTGGCTTGCAACTGGTATTTGAAATGAGGGCAGTCTTGTGGGATTGAATCCTTTAATTTGTGGGATCTGATGCTAATTCTAGGTAGATGGTGTCAGAATTCAACTGAATTATTGGATACCCAGCTGATGTCTAGAGAATTGGAGAATTAGTTGATATGAGAAGAAACCTCTCATTTGATGTCAGAAGCAAGTGAGTAAAAACAGTTCAACTGCATAACTCTCTTCTTCTTGGGAATTCTCATGCATGGCTTCTGCCTTTGATAGTAGAGCTTAATGCCTCCTTTGATCCTCCTATTCAGAAGTTCACCTTTTAAAGGATAAAAGATTACAGAAAATATTTGTATTATTTATGCAATTTATCTTATGTATTATTCAACATGTATAGGGCAATATTAGTGGATTTAATGTATCATATGTTCAAAATCTGGGAATGTGACTTTTTTATTTTACATTCAATTCCCTCGAAAATAAAGTCACGTATAAATTCTTTGTCTATAAGTTGTGATTTCTTCTTAGGTACCCTCAACATTTATCAAGGACTAAATAATTCCCATTAGTAGATGATTTTTTTCTTTACTCTAAGTTGCACTTTCCTATAATGTAACGTTAACATGTAGGAGAGACCAAATCACTTCTTACGTACTTTTCTAGGACATAACCCTGGCGTGTATTGAAACCTTCTACAGAGTATTCTGGGCCAGTAATGTTCTAGGTGATCAAAATTTGGGTTCACCAAATGGATGTGGCCTTTACCATTAGGAAGTCTAGTATATAAAGTGCATTAGGAAATGACTTCCCTCACCTATTCCAGAAGTTCTGCCTATCTGTACTGCAGCACTTAGCTTGGAGACAGAAATGGTCCACAGGCTCTTAGAATGTTTAATTAATGTGTAGCAAACAAGCTCACCTCTATTGTTTCCTGGAGGGAAGGAACGGTCTAGCATTAACTCTGCAATTGTAAGCAATAATTTCCAAGAGAGATGCAAGACATTGCTGATATTGCCAACAATTTGTTGATTAACTTTCCTTGGAAGAGCATATACAACAACTAATCAATAAGAAGTCCAAGTCTTTTCTTCTCCTACTACTGACTATTTGGTTGATTGAGGTTAAAAAAAAAAACCCCAATGTTTATGTAATTTTTAACTACTACCAGAATAAATCTTGACTGTGTTTGACAATCTAAATCCCTTTAAAGTCCTCCTAGGGATTGCAAGTTGTTTATTGATCAAATCCCCATGTTTGGCAAATGAATTCCTCTATGAAATTAGAGAAAGAAAGTCCAACAGTATGAATGACTTGGTCTTCTCTTCCAAGGCCAATAGCAAAATAATTTATAGAGAAGAATTACATGTGAATCAGCAATTGAAACGATGGTACTTGTCTTCAGAGGAGAAAATCTAACTATCTGTCCAATTGAAAATAGTCACACTTGTCCCTGTCTGATAAAGCAAAAAAGTAAACAGAAAATATTGTCTATTAATCCTAAGAAGAATGACTAGAAAACGAGGATTTAAAATTTTACACAAGAAAAGGAATGAAATTTCTTTTTACTGGCTTAACTTTAAAATGACAATGTGTTGAAATGACACATTTGTAGGCATTTGCAATGGACAATTAAGGCAATTCTTTATTGCATTTTGTTCTTTAACTATTACTTTTAGGCAGGAGCAATACCAAAATAATCAATAACCTACCTAGGCCCTGCAAGGCGCCAACCAATCCTAACAGACACTCCCTTCAGCAGGCATTGACTCTCTAACTGCTTGACCCCTGAGGAGTTCTAGGGCAGGGCCTTAGGCAGTCAGGACAAGATAGGGGGCATTCAGAGGGAACTAGAGAAGAAGTGACAAACTAGTATAGCAATCACCCATCATCCTTGCTGAATATCAACTCCTACTTTACCTTCAAGGTCAAACCTCATTATAAAAGACATCGCAGACCCATCTCAATTCTTTTGCTGTGATAACATTTTGTCTTAAGTAATTGTGCTATTACCATAATCCTAATTACACACTTTTCATTCAAAGGTAAGAAAACTGAGGTGTGATTCCTTTTAATGCCAATGAGGAAGTGCCAGGTTCGTAGCAAAAGAGAAAGTTTTAATGTTATATGATTGTTATTGCCACTTTTTCAAGCTCTTATGTTTTTTTAGTTGTCACCACAGGAGGTGAGTAGGCAGGTACAACTGGCTTCTGGTGGTGGAGGGGACACTGCATCCTACCATGCACAGGGTAGCTCCTACAATAAAGAATTAGCTCATGACAATGAGTGCTGAGACTGAGAAAAACTGATATGTAATATGGTAGATAAAAACGGAGTTCTGAAAGATAGATTTGCATTGAGTTTGGATGGTGGATTAATTAGGATTTACCAGAGAAACAGAACCAATGGGATCTAGAGAGAGAAAGAGAAAGAGGTTTGTTTTCAAAAATTTTCTCATGCAGTTGTGGACACTGGAAAGTCCCAAATCTATAGGTCAGGCTGGAAGGCTGGAAATTCAAGAGCCAATATTGCAGTCTTGAGTCTGAATCTGTAGGCTAGGTCAGCAGGCAGAATACTCAGGCAGGGTTTCTATGTTCGAGTCTTGAGATAGAATGGTGTCTTCTGGAAACTTCAGACTTTGCTCTTAAAAACCTTCAACTGATTCGATGAGGACCAAACACGTTACCGGGGGTAATCTGCTTTACTTAAAATCAACTGTCAGTTACATATACAAATACTTTTACAGTAAAAAACTAATACTTGATCAAATTATTGAGCTTCACATCCTAACCAAGTAGGCACAGTGATGGAACTGTTACTCTACAGCAAAATAAAAAACCCATGACTGATTCAGTACCTTTAAGCATGTGCTGCATGCCAGGCCCAGTGCCAAGCACCTCTCTCTTTTGCATCTCGCAATAACCCAAGGGAATAAATATTGTTATTATTCCACTTAGTATACAACCAAACAATAGTGTAGAGAGATTGTATTACTTACTGTATTCGTTTTCTATGTTGCTATCACAAAGTAGCACACACTTAGTGGCTTAAAACAACACAAATTCATTATCTTACGGTTCTGGAGATCAAAAATCAAAAATGGGTCATACTGAGCTAGAATCAAGGTATCAGCAGGGCTACATCCCTTCTGGAAGCTCTAGGGGAGAGTCTATTTTCTTACTTTGCCCAGCTCCTAGAGGCAGCTTATATTATTTGGTTTGTAGTCGCTTCCTCCATTTTCTTTTTAATTTTAATTATTTTATTTTATTGTAGGAATGTGGGGTACAAGTGAGGATTAACTACATAAGTAGGTTGCATGCGAGTAAAGCTTGGGCTTCTAACTGGCCCTCACTCCCCCTGGTAGTGGACCAGGTACTCTTTGTGTTGTCATGTGCTCCTTACTCTCCTTCTTCCCTCCCTCCCCTAGTAGTGCCCAGTGACTGCCGATCCCTCCCTTGTGCTCATGAGACTAATGTTCAAGACCCACTTATAAGTGAGAACACTGGGTATTCAGATCTTTAGTTCTGTGATAGTTCACTTAGTATAATGGTCTCCAACTCCATCCAATTTGCTGCAAAGTCCATGATTTTGCATAATACTCCATTGTATATATATACCACATTTTTTTCGTACAGTTCACCTTTAATGGTCAGCAGAGTTGGTTCCATGTTTTTGCTATTGTGAATAGTGCAGCAATAAACATGTGTGTGCAAGTGTCTTTTTTGTAGAACAATTTTTGTTCCTCTGGGTATATTCCCAGGAGAGGGATTCTTGAATCATATGGAAGGTCAATTTTTAGTTCTTTTAGGAATCACTACACTGCTTTCCATAGAGGCTGAACTAGCTTGCAATCCCACCAAAAGTATAGAAGCACCATTTTCTCTGTACCTGCACCAGCATCTGTTGTTTTTTGACTTATTAATGACAGTCATCTTTACCGGAATTAGATGATATCTCATTGTAGTTTTGATTTGCATTTTTCTGATGATTAGTGAGGCTGAGCAGTTCTTCATGTGTCTGGTGGCTGCTTGTATCCCGTCTTCTGTGAAGTGTCTGTTCATGACTTTTGCCTACTTTGTCTTTTTAAAATTTTTATTTTAAAGATGTGGGGTACAATTCAGGGTTAGGTATACAAATGTTCATTATGCAGGTACCCTTGTTGATGAGGTGTGTCCCCCCCGGCAGATTCTCACTACTGCCAATCCTGCCCCCCCCCCCAGAAGTTCCCCACTACTGCCAATCCCTTTCTTATATATTATAATAATTGTTCAAGGTCTGCTTATGAGTGAGAACATATGATATTCAGTTCTTTGTTTCAATGATAGATCAATCAGTATTACAGACGCTAAGTCCATCCAAATTGCTGTGACTTTCATAATTTTGTCCTTGCGTATGGTTGCATAATATTCCATCGTGTATATGTGCCACATTTTAAAAAATCCAGTCCTCTTTCAATGGGCAGTACAGTTGATTTTATGTTTTCTCTATTGTGAACAATGCTGCAATAAACATTCGTGTGCAGGTACCTTTTTCATAGAGTGATTTGAGTTCCTCTGGGTATATTCTCCGTAGGGGGATCGTGGGGTTGTACAGAAGGTCGATTTTTAGATCTTTTAGGAATCGCTGAACTGTTTTCCACAAAGGTTGCATTAAATTTCACTCCCACCAACTTTGTAGAGGTGTTCCCTTTTCCCCACATCCTCTCCAGCATCTGTTGCTTTTTGAGTTACTGATGACCATCCTGACTTGAGTTAGGTGGTATCTCAGTGTGGTTTTAATTTGCATTTCTTTTCATGTATCTGTTGGCTGCTCATATGTCTTCTTTTGACAAGTGTCTAATCATATATTTTGCATACTTTTTAATGGAACTGTTTGTTTTTTTCTTTTCAGCACGTTTGAGTTCCTTGTGGATCCTAGATATTAGACCTTTGTCAGACATACAGTTGGCAATTATTTTTTCTCAGTCTGTGAGCTGTCTCCCTGCTCTCTTAATGGTTTATTTGGCTTTGCAGAAGTTTGTCAGTTTGATCAGGTCCCACTTATCTATCTTATCTCCTATGACATGGGCACTTGGGGTTTTGATCAGGAATTGGTTGCCAGTTCCAATTTCCATAAGAGTGTCTCTTGCATTTTCTAAGGTTCTTATAGT
>CAUYQG010262395.1:0-13784 GCA_963574415.1 Tarsius wallacei
CTGGGGTTCAAGACCAGCCTGGGCAACTTGGTTGAGACCTTGTCTCTGCAATAAATCACAAAAACTAGCCGGGCGTGGTGGTGTGCGTCTGTAGTTCCAGCTACTTGGAAGGCTGAGGCGGAAGGATCGCTGGAGCCCAGCAGGTCGAGGCCACTGCACTCCAGTCTGGGTGACAGAGTGAGACTCCAACTCAGAAAAAAAAAAAAAAATTAAAAAGTTAGCCAGATGTGGTGGCACATGCCTGTGGCCCCCAGTTACTCAGGAGGCTGGGGCAAAAGGATCACCTGAGTTTAGGAGGTCGAGGCTGCAGTGAGCTGTGATGGTGCCACCGTACTCCAGCCTGGGCAAAAGAGTAAGACCCTGACTCAAAAATAATAATGATCTCACCCGGCTTGGTGGCTCATGCTTGTAATCCCAGCACTTTGGGAGGCCGAGGCGAGAGGATTGCCTGAGCCCAGGAGTTCAAGACCAGCCTGGGCAACTTGGTTGAGACCTCGTCTCTACAATAAATCAAGAAAAATTAGTTGGGCGTGGTGGGGCATGCCTGTAGTTCCAGCCTACTTGGAAAGCTGAGGTGGAAGGGTCACCTGAGTCCAGCAGGTCGAGGCTGCAGAGGGCATGGTCGTGCCACTGCACTCCAGCATGGCAACAGAGGGAGGCTTCCACTCAAAAAAAAAAGATCTCTGTCATTTTGTTTTATTTTATTTACTGTTTATTTATTTATTGAGCCAAGGTCTCACTCAGTCACTCAGGCTGGAGCGCAGTGGCATGACAGCCTCAGACTCCCAAAGTGCTAGGATTACAGGCGTGAGCCATGCTGCCTGGCGCCATTACCATTTTGACATCGCATGGGCTTCTCCTACCCCCTGCCCCAGGGGTTGCTGGGAACACTGTTTGGGAAACACGGCTAAGACTCACCAGGCTTTAACTCCCAATGCCACGCAACTGGCTGTGGGGCCCTCAGCTGCCACACTCTGCTGGCTCCATCTCCTCATCCACAGATAGAGGACGACAATGGCTCCTATCTCCTGGGGTCTTGTGAGAATGAAGCGACATTTTGCCTGTAAAGGGCTCAGCATTACATGGGCAACATTCCACAGGGGACAACCATTAATCTGGGAAGAAAGGTGGAGAGTTGGAGTCAGACCCTGGTGACGCTGATGGGCCTGAGATTACCCTGAGGGAGGGGAGGGGTGTTACCCAACTGGCTGGGGCAGGGGGACAGGTCCTGGGGCTCTGGCTGCAGCATTCAGCACTGGGGGTCCTGCTGCCTGTTTGGATGTGGCTTTTAGTTCTGGCTGGAGGGGACACGGGTTCTGGGGGTGCTCTGCTGGATGGCCACAGGGAAGGATCCGTGTGTTGGAGGTGTTTTTTGTTTTTTGGGTTTTTTGGGGGGGTTTTGTTGAGTCAGAGTCTCACTCTGTTGCTAAGACTGGAGTGCAGTGGCACACTCAGGACCACCACAGCCTTGACCTGCTGGGCTCAGGCCATCCTTCCACCTTAGCCTTCCAAATAGCTAGAACCACAAGCACGCGCCACCATGCCTGGCTAATATTTTCACTTATTGTAGAGATGAGGTCTCGCCAAGTTGCCCAGGCTGGTCTCGAACCCGCGGGCTCAGGCAGTCCTCTCGCTTCTGCCTCCTAAAGTGCTGGGATGACAGGCGTGAGCCACCACACCTGGCTACCTACAATATCTTAAAATGTGCACACCTGCTGACTTCTTGGAATCCATCCTAAAGAAAAACATGAGCGCACAGGACATACACACAGGATGTTCACTGCAACACTTATGAGTCATAATGAACTAAGTGTCTACCATCACAAGACTACCTGAATAAGTTACGATACACTGTGCCTTGGAAGTCTATGCAGCCAGTAAAAAGGAGGAGGAAGGCGTGTAAGCCCCAGGCTTCTCAAACACGGAGTGCTGAAAGATGGGTTTGTTTTGAGTTCGAGTCTCCCTTTGTTGCCCAGGCTGGAGTACAATGACACAATCACTGCTCACTGCAGATTCAACCTCCTGGGCTCAGGCGATCCTTCTGTCTCAGCCTCCCAAGTAGCTGGAACTACAGGTGTGTGCCACCATAGCTTGCTAATTTTTATTTTTTATTTTAATTTTATTTTATTTTTTGAGTTGGAGTCTCACTGTCTCCCAGACTGGAGTGCAGTGGCTGCTCCCGGCCACTGCAGCCTCGACCTGCTGGACTCCGGCGTTCCTTCCACCTCAGCATTCCAAGTAGCTGGAACTACAGGCGCGCGCTACCATGCCCGGCTAATTTTTGATGTATTGTAGAGATGAGGTCTCGCCAAGTTGCCCGGGCGGGTCTTGAACCCGCAGGCTCAGGCAATCCACTCACCTCAGCCTCCCAAAGCGCAGGATTACAGGCTGAGCCACCGAGCCCGGCTAGCTGGCTAATTTTTAAATATTTTGTAGAGACAAAGTCTTGCTATATTGTCAGGTTGTCTCGAACTCCTGGGCATCTGCCCACCTCAGCTTCCTACAGTGATGGGATTATCGGTATGAGCCACCAAGCCTGGCATGGACTGGTTTTTAAAATTTGGCCCCTTGTTGCTAATGGATTCTTTTGTAAAAAATAATAAAAATGAATTAGCAGACAAATGAAATTTTTAAAATCCCAATGACGTACAAATACAAACTCCAATTTTTCAGTCTAAGGTTCAACAGACCATATTTGGAGTGTGTGTTCCACCATGCCCGGTTCTCTCTTTTTTTTCTTTTGGTAAAGATGGGATCTCACTATGTTGTCCAAGCTTGTCTCAAACTTCTGGCCTCTAGCCATCCTCCCACCTTGACCTACCAAAATAGGATTATAGACCTAAGCCACCGAACCAGGCCTATCCCAATTTTTATTTATTTATGTTTAGTTTATTTATGTATTGATTTTTGAGTCAGAGTCTCACTCTGTTGCCTAGGCTGGAGTGCAGTGGCACACTCATGGCCACCCCAGCGTCGACCTGCTGGGTTCCAGCGATCCTTCCACCTCAGCCTTACAAGTAGCTGGAACTACAGACACATGTTACCATGCCCGGCTAATTATTTATTTATTTATTGTAGAGGCGAGGTCTCAAATCCGCGGGCTCAGTCAATCCACTTGCCTCAGCCTCCCAAAGTGCTGGGATTACAGGCTAAGCCACCGAGCCCGGCCTTCATTTTTTCATTTATTATAGAGATGAGGTCTCACCAGGTTGCCTAGGCTAGTCTCGAACCCCTGGACTCAGACAATCCTCTTGCCTCGGCCTCTCAAAGTGCTGGGATGACAGGCTTGAGCCACCACGCCAGGCCCCTCTTCCAATTTTAGAGATGGAGCTGGGAGACCTTTTACCCCCAAGTTATGGAGCCGACCAACAAAGCAAAGTATCAACAAGGCCCACACAAATAAAAAGCAGTATTTACAGCTCGTGATAAAGTCAGACGATGTTAGCAGATGAAGGTAAACATTCCCTAACCATCCTGACCGCCTAACAGGAAGTGCAGGCCACTGGCACAAACACTCTACTCTAAGGACTGCTGTTCCACATGGAGGCTTTGAACACGCTGACCTCGGAGTGGTGAACAGGACCAGTGCTGGACACGGCGTCTTCACATCTGCCTTGAAGCCCTTCAGCTCTGGGGGAAACACCTTCTGCCTTTGGTTCTTGCCTTCAAACAGGAGCAAGAAACCCCCATCCCCACCCCCCCAAGAAGGCGGCCAGGCACACCTGCTCTGTTCTGAAAATCTCCACGGCCACGTTCCAGAAATACATAAATTTTCTTTATATTTAAAAGCACCTGGAATTAGAAAAATCACATCTGATTATTTTTTGAGTTGGAGTCTCATTCTGTTGCCCAGGCTGGAGGGCAGTGGCACACTCCTGGCCACTGCAGTCTCCACCTGCTGGGTTCAGGCGATCCTTCTGCCTCAGCCTTCCAAGTAGGTGGAACTATAGGCATGTGCTGCCACACCTGACTAATTTTTATTTTTTTTTTATTGTAGAGATGAGACCTCACCAATTTGGCCAGGCTGGCTCAGACAATCCTCTCACCTCGGCCTCCCAAAGTGCTGGGATTATAGATGTGAGCTACTGCACCCAGACTCTGATTTTATTTTTTATTTTTTATTTTTTATCAGAGTCTCACTCTGTGGCCCAGGCTGGAGTGCAGTGGCACACCGTACACAGCTACTGCTGCCTCGACCTGCTGGGCTCCGACGATCCTTCCTCCTCAGCCTTCCAAGTAGCTGGAACTACAGGTGCACGCTATCACGCCTGACTTATTTTTTTGATTTGTTGTAGAGATGAGATCTCGCCAAGTTGCCTGGGCTGGTCTCGAACCCATGGGTTCAAGCAGTCCTCTCACCTTGGCCTCCCAAAGTGCTGGAATTCTAGGCATGAGCCACTACACCCGACCTCTGATTTTTTAAAGTTTTCCCTGCAAAGTTGTGTAGTAGGAAGCAGAATCAGGATAGACAAGGTTCCTCATCTTTTTGTATAAATATATAAGACACACTATTTATTCCCTCCTCCCCACTTTTTTTTTTTAAGAGATGGGGTCTCACTCTGTTGCCCAGAATGCAGTGCAGTGACACAATCATAACTCACTGCAGCCTCGACCTCCTGGGCTCAGAGGATCCTCCCACCTCCACTTCCTGAGTAGCAAGAACTACAGGTGCATACCATCATGCCCAACCAATTTTTTACTTTTTGTGGAGACAAGATCTCGCTATGTTGCCCAGGTTGGTCTTGAACTCCTGGGCTCAAGCGAACCTCTAGTCCTGGCCTCCTAAAGTGGGCATTACAGGTGTGAGACACCATGTCCACCCCTGGTGAAATTCTTAACACAATCCTCTGGAGTAGCCACTCTAGAGAGTCACAGAGTCACCTACCAGGCATGGTGGCTCACGCCTATAATCCCGGCAGTCCAGGGGTTCAAGACCAGCCTGGGCAACTTGGCGAGACCTTGTCTCTAGAATAAATTTTTAAAAATTAACCAGGCGTGGTGGTACACACCCGTGGTTCTAGCTACTTAGAAGGCTGAGGCAGAAGGATCACCTGAGCCCAGCAGATCAAGGCTGTGGTGGCCGTGAGGGTGCCACTGCACTTCAGCCTCAGCGACAGAGGGAGACTCGGCTCAAAGAAAAAAAGAGGCCCCCAGCTGTGCTCCCATTACCCCACTGTGGTGTCCGCCTCCCTATTCTTGCTCTCTCCTGCATTTCCCAGGAGCTCCAGCTTATGGGCATTGACTCTGGCTGGCTCTGTTGTTGTTCTCAAGCCGCTGTCCTCATGGGTATAATTTTACGTAAACTTGGCATTCCTTTAAATTCTTAAAAATATGTTCACTTCTTAAATGTCTCCTGAGGGAGAAAAGATTTCCATACACGATTGCCTTCTCGTCTCCTTAACGTTGAACTTAATAAGGCGAAGTCGCCGGGTCTCCGTTAACGAGTCGCGTTGTTTGTTGGTTTATTTTCATTTTGGAAACTCTTCTCCATGGCTAATCGCTCTCCCTCCTCCTTGAAAAAAATCCCATGAGGAATTCTGATCGGACTCTGGGGCTGCAGGGCAGGTCCCCTGGAGGGTTTCGTGTTTCTAGAAGGCTCCTAGAAGGTACGAGCCTTGCAATCTGACTCTTCGCTGACTTGTTACCTGGAGGATTGTCTCAGGACAGGAAGAAAAGACTCAGGCACGTTTTCTCCTCCCAAGTAAAATCATGCATTTCATAAAGGAACAAGGAGCTTCAAACCAATAACTGAAGTTCACTTGACCCTGTAAAAAGCAACATGGAAGGGCGAGGACTCTGGAATCCAGCTCTGCCACTTATGCCTATTTGTGTGACGCTGGGCAAGTGACTTAACGTCCCTGTGCTTTTCTTTCAAAGTCTGGAGAATGAGGATCATAACAAGGCTGGGCACAGTGTCTCACACCTTTAATCCCAGCACTTTGGAGAGGTTGCTTGAGCCCAGGAGTTCGAGACCAGTCTGGGCAACATAGCAAGACCTCGTCTCTACAAAAACGAGCTGGGCATGGTGGCGTGCAACTATAGTCCCAGCTACTCGGAGACTGAGGCGGAAGGACCCCTGAGACTGCGTAGTGCCGTGATTATGCCACTGTACTCCAGCCTGGGCGGCAAGAGTGAAACTGACACACACACACACACACAAATGCGATGATAACAATTCCGAAGTCCATATGGTTTTGCATAGATGAAATAGAGTTTGCCAGGGACTGAGGGCTTTCCGGGACTCTCAGAACTGAAAGTGAACAAGTCACAGCACCCTGAGAGAGCTGACCACCTTGAGATGCCTGAGATGTCCGTGTAAAACCTTTGGAAACAGCGCCGCCATTCTCACATGCCTTCGTCTCTGGCTGACCCTCCTGGTCACAGCCATGGTCTGTCCCTCCCCCTCACTTGTCCTGGTCCTCATTCCCCTCCCACCACTCTGCAGGGCCCACAATGTGCCTTTTATCCCTCCCACAACGCGAATGGCATATTCTCCAAGGTTCCGAGGAAACGCTGGCCAACCATGGGACAAGCGTTGAGGGAGTTTTCTAGGAGTCAGGCAAGGAGCTTTTTCTTCCTCCAGCCTTTTCTTCCTCTTCGTCAACTTTCAGGCAACGTGGAACACAAAGGTTAAAATAGGGATAATAATAGCCCCTCCCCCTGGG
Organism: Tarsius wallacei; assembly: GCA_963574415.1. Classification (NCBI taxonomy): domain Eukaryota; kingdom Metazoa; phylum Chordata; class Mammalia; order Primates; family Tarsiidae; genus Tarsius; species Tarsius wallacei. The sequence goes on from CAUYQG010262395.1 coordinate 6,666, forward strand.
AGGTGCCCAGGAAAGTTTCTTGCGAATCTGACCACTCCTCCTCTGTTAACCTTAATATCTGATTAAGGCTGGGTGTGGTGGCTCATGCTTGTAATCTCAGCACTTTGGGAGGCTGAGGCAGGAGGATCACTTGAGGCCGGGAAATTGAGATCAGCCTGGACAACACAGCAAGACCCTGTCTCCACAAAAAAAAATTTTTAAACTAGCTGGGCATGGTGGCACCCCTAGAGACCCAGATACTCAGGAGACTGAGGTGGGAGGATCACTCGACCTCAAGAATTTGAGGCTGCAGTGAGCTGTGATCATGATACTGTACTCTAGCCTGGGTGACAGAGCAAGACCTTGACTCTAAAAAAAAAAAAAAAGTTGAATGATATGAATTACGTGACAATTTTTTTTTTTGAGTTGGAGTCTCACTCTGTCACCCAGGCTGGAGTGCAATGACATGCTCACGGCCACCACAGCCTTCCAAATAGCTGGAACCACAGGTGTGTGCCACCACACCTGGCTAATTTTTAAATTTATTGTAGAGATGTCTCGCCATGTTGCCCAGGCTGGTCTCGACCCCCGGGCTCAGGCAATCCTCTCGCCTCTGCCTCCCAAAATACTGGGATTCCAGGCCTGAGCCACCGCACTCAGCCCATAGTGACAATTTTTTGAGCGCTTACTATGTACTAGGCACTATATCAAACCCTTTACAAATATCTCATTGGATCTTCATGACAAACCCAAGGAGTAGGCACCATTATTAGCCCCATTTTACAGAGGGAGAAGCTGAGTCAGGGAGGCTTCCCAATGGTGAAACCAGAAGGGGCCCAAGTATGACTCCAGAGACCCCACTCCGAGCATGGCACTTTCTGCCTCCTCTTCCTCCTCCTGTCCCAACTGTGCTTTCTGGCCAAGGTCCTGCCCTGATGGCAAGCCGTGTGGCCTTGGGCGGGATGCTTCACCTCTTCAGGCCTCGGTCTGCTCCATGAAGAACAGAAGCTTGTGTGTGAACCCCAAGTAGTTGCGAGGAGAGAGTCCAGTGTCCGCTTACTGTGATGATGACTGGAAGCTGATGATTGCCATCCCATCAGCATGTCCCTGCTGTGGCCTGCACTGTGCCCCCTGAAAAAATATACTGACACCCTAACCCCCGGGTCCTGGAAGCTTGACCTTATCTGGAAATAGGGTCTTTGCATGTGTCATCATCACAGGAAGGGGAGGTCATTAGGGCGGGTCTTGAATCCAATGCTGGTGCCCTTGTAAAAACAGACAGGAGACAGACACAGTGGCTCAGCCTGTAATCCCAGCACTTTGGGAGGCCAAGGCAGGAGGATCACTTAAGCCCAGGAGTTTGAGACCAGCCTGGGCAACACAGCAAGACCTCGTCTCTACAAAAAAATCAAAAATTAGCAGGCATGGTGGTGTGTGCCTGTAGTCCCAGCTACTTGGGAGGATGAGGTGGAAGGATTGCCTGAGCCCAGGAGGCTGAGGCTACGGTAGCCATGATCATACCCCTACACTCCAGCCTGGGAAACAGACTGAGACTCTGACTCAAAAAAAAAAAAGCAGACACAGACAAAGATACACACACACACACACACACACACACACACACACACACACACGAAGAAGGCCAAGTGATGTGTACAGGGGTGAAGGCAGAGAGTGCAGCCATGCAGCCACCAGCCCAGGACACCAGTGACTGCTGGCGGCCATCAGAAGTGGGAGTCCCGCAGAATTCCAGAACTTGCCAACACCTTGATACCAGATTCTGGCCTCCAGGACTGTGAGAGAGCAAACTTCTGTTGTGTGAGGCCGCCTGGGGAATTCCTTATGGCAGCCCCGGGCAGTGAACACAGCTCCTTCCACAGCCTGAGGCCAGACCTTCCCAGTCTCACATGGGCACTAGCGCAGGGCCTCTGCAGAGGCAGGCCTGCCTGCGAGCTCTTTTTCCTCAAGTCTGGCTCATATATATGCACACTATATATGCACATGTCTCGCTCTGTGGCCCAGGCTGGATCGCAGTGGTGCCATCATAGCTCATGGTAACCCTGAACTCCTTGGCACAAGGGATTCTCCCTCCCCAGGCTTTCAAGTAGCTGGGACTGCAGGCATGTGCCACCACACCCCAGTCGTGTTTTGAAGTTTTTTTTGTAGAGATGGGCTCTCGTGATGTTGCTGGTCTTGAACTTCTGGCCACAAGCAATCCTCCTATCTCAGACTTCCGAGTAGAGCTGAGACCACAGGTGTGAGCCACTGCACCTGTGCCTCAGATCTATCTTTTTTATTTCAGGGTTAGAATTTCTTTTCTTTTCTTTTTTTCTTTATTTTAAATATGTGGGGTACAATTCAGGGTTGGGTATACAAATATTCATTATGCAGGTACCCTTGGTGATGAGGTGCACCCCTCCCTCCCCTGGCAGTTTCCCTCAACTGCCAATCCCGCTCCCCACAAATCTATCTTAAAACACCATGTTCTGACTCTCAGGTTGGAATCCTGCAATGACACCTGGGCGCTGACATCAGCATTTCCCAAACTTGCTTGAGGATAAGAATCTTCAAGGACAATGGTGAAAATAACAGGCTCCCCTGGGCCCCGCCCCAGACCCTCAGCCATGACATCACAGACGGGCGCTGGGAACCTGTGTTTTTAATAAGCACCCAACGTTTCTCCTCAGGCACATTGGGGACACTCTGGTCTATAAGATAACATTGGGAAGACACCACGGAGCTGGCTCGATGGTCTCCGTGAGAGGGAGCCGTCCTCCGTCTGAAGGCCATCTCCTAGGCTTCTCCAGTGTCCTCTCCTTCCCCCGGTGAGCGGCCTGCCACTCTCCCCCTCTTGTCTCCGACTCTAGCCTGTCCTTCCTGCTGCTGTCCTAACCAGAGCAGTACTTCACTTCCCCCTGTCTTCTGGATCTGACTCAGACGGCTCTGCAGTTGGTACTTATGTTATGTTACCTCTTCTTTTTTTTTTTTTTGAGTTGGAGTCTCACTCTGTCACCCAGACTGGAGTGCAGTGGCCGCTCCCGGCCACCGCAACCTCAACCTGCTGGGTTCCGGCGATCCTTCCGCCTCAGCCTTCCAAGTAGCCGGAATTATAGGTGCGCGCTACCACGCCCGGCTAACTTTTGGTTTATTGTCGAGATGAGGTCTCGCCAAGTTGCCCAGGCGGGTCTCGAACCCACTCACCTCAACCTCCCAAAGCGTGGGATTACAGGCTGAGCCACCGAGCCCAGCTTTTTTTTTTTTTTTTTTGAGTTGTAGTCTCACTCCGTTGCCCAGACTGGAGTGCAGTGGCTGCTCCCAGCCACCGCAGCCTCGACCTGCTGGGCTCAGGTGATCCTTCCGCCTCAGCCTTCCAAGTAGCTGGAACTATAGGCGCGCGCTACCACGCCCAGCTGATTTTTGATTTATTGTAGAGATGAGGTCTCACCAAGTTGCCCAGGCAGGTCTCGAACCCGTGGGCTCAGGCAATCCACTCACCTCAGCCTCCCCAAGCGAGGGATTACAGGCTGAGTCACCAAGCCCGGCAAATTTTTTTTTTTGAGTTGGAGTCTCACTCTGTTGCCCAGGCTGGAGTGCAGTGGCACACTCATGGCCACCTCAGCATCGACATGCCGGGATCCAGTGATCCTTCTGCCTTAGCCTTCCGAGTAGCCAGAACTACAGGTATGCGCTACCATGCCCGCTAGTTTTTTAAATTTATTGTAGAGATGAGGTCTCGCCAAGTTGCCTGGGCTGATCTCAAACGCGCAGGCTCAGGCAATCCACTCGCCTTGGCCTCCCAAAGTGCTTGGATTTCATGCTGAGCCACTGAGCCCAGCCAATTTGCTTCATTAATTGTAGAGATGAGGTCTTGCCACATTGCCCAGGCTGGTTTTGAACCCTTGGGCTCAGGCAATCCTTTTGCCTCTGCCAGTAATTTTTTTTTTTTTTTTTGAGTCAGAGTCTCACTCTATCACCCAGGCTGGAGTGCAGCGGCACACTCATGGCTTCCGCAGCCTTGACTAGCTGGGCTGAGACTACAGGCGTATGTCTCCATGCCCGTCTAACTTGTTTATTTATTTATTTATTTATTTATTTATTTATTTATTTTGGAGAAACGAGGTCTCACTATGTTGCCCACGCTGGTCTCCAAATCCTGGGCTCAAGCAATCCTCCTTCCTCAGCCTTCCCAAGTGCTGGGATCACCGGCATGAACAACTGTGCCTGGCTACTGTTTTTAAAATTTTGAGTCAGGATCTCACTCTGCTGCCCAGGCTGGAGTGCAGTGGCATCATCATGGCGGCTCACTGCATCCTCCACCTCCTGGGTTCAAGCAATCCTCCCAACCTTGGCCTCCCAGAGTGTTGGGATTACAGGCGTGTGCCACTGCGCCTGACCTCCTTAGAGTTACTTCTAATACCCCAGGATGGCTTCTCAGTGACCTTAGCGTACAGTCTTAACCCCTCATCGTGTCTGGCAGGAAGCTGCGGGACCAGGCCATACTCGGTCTCCTTTGAAGCCATTCGGAGCGTCAGGCTGGTCCTTTCTTTCACGCCTTAGACACACCGTGCTTTTCCCTGCCTGGATCTTGGCACCTGCTCTTCTCTCTGCCTGGAGAGAACCGTACCGCGACCACCTTGCAGTGCTTGAATTGCACCTGCTTAGAGCTTTTACTAAGTAGAACAAACACACACACACACACGCTGCATTCATACTTCAGCCATTGTGCACTGTTTGATCAGTTGCCAACATTGACAAATCAGGAAGTTTCACCTAAAAACATCCAGCTTCTCTTTTTTTTTTTGAGTTGGAGTCTCACTCTGTCTCCCAGACTGGAGTGCATTGGCCGCTCCCGGCCACCGCAGCCTCGACCTGCTGGGCTCCGGCGATCCTTCCGCCTCAGCCTTCCAAGTAGCTGGAACTACGGGCGCGTGCTACCATGCCCGGCTGATTTTTTTGATTTATTGTAGAGTTGAGGTTCTCGAACCCGCAGGCTCAGGCAATCCACTCACCTCGGCCTCTCAAGACACGGGATTACAGGCTGAGCCACCGAGCCAGGCTCCAGCTTCTCTTAACGAATCAAAAGACCTGCCCACCGCAAAGCCATCCCTCCGCACAGCCACACGAACTGCAGACGCGTCCTTCCCAGAGGGCAGAAGCTCTAGTCTCTGCGGCCTCTAGCCAGCCTCCTCACTGCCTTCATTACCTGCCGGGGTCATAAAGCAACAACACTAGGGTACTCCCCGCATCCCACACTTGGTCATGTGCTCGCCGTCTGTCCCCCGTGTGCCAAGAGGTGGCCCCAGCATCTAGCCTGTGCCTGGCTCACAGCTAGACATCAATACATCGATAGTGAATGGGCTGGGCATGGTGGCTCACGCCTGTCATTCTAGCACTTTGGGAGACTGAGGTGAGAGGATGGCTTGAGGCCAGCAGTTCGAGACCAGCCTGGGCAACAAAGTGAGACCCCCATCTCCACAAAAGAAAAAAGAAAAGGTGATGAATGAATGAACGCATACATGAACGGTTGCCATCCTCCTCCCTAAATCCCACAGGCCACACCACTCCTTTGGCCATTGAATCACACCCTTCCTTGCAAGACTTCTTAATCTGCTGCCCCATGCCTGCCTCCTCCGTAGTTTTCTTTTTTTTTCTTTCTTTTTTTTTTTGAGTTGGAGTCTCTGTCAAACAGACTGAAGCACAGTGGCATGCTCACAGCCACCACAGCCTCAACCTGCTGGACTCAGGTGATCTTCCCACCTCAGCCTTCCAAGTAGCTGGAACTACAGGGACACACCACCACGTCCGGCCAATTTTTTTGATTTATTGTAGAGATGAGATCTCCCCAAGTTGACCAGGCTGGTCTTGAACCCGTGGGCTCAGGCAATCTTCTCACCTCGACCTCCCAAAGTGCTGGGATTATAGGCGTGAGCCACGGTGCCTGGCCTCATAGCTTTTCTTAAAACACAAGTCTGATCCTTTCATTTTCCATTTTCTTTTGCTTTTATTTTTATTTTTGAGTTGGAGTCTCACTCTGTGGCCCAGGCTGGAGTGCAGTGGAATGCTCATGGCCACTGCAGCCTTGACCTCTTGGGCTCAGGCGATCCTCCTGCCTCAGCCTTCCCAAGTAGCTAGAGCTACAGGTGTGTGCCACCATGCCTGGCTAATTTTTTGATTTATTGTAGAGACGAGGTCTTGCCCAGGTGCCCAGGCGGGTCTCAAAGCCCAGGGCTCAGGCAATCCTCCTACCTCAGTCTCCCAAAGTGCTGGGATGACAGGCATGAGCCACCCAGCCTGGCTTCATTTTCCAGTTTCAAACATGTGCAAAGTGTCCCGGCATAAACTCCATGCCTGGCCTCCCAGGCCTTTGTCCATCTGCCTCCCACCTACTCTTTTTTTTTTTTGACTTGGAGCCTCGACCTGCTGGGCTCCGGCGATCCTTCCGCCTCAGCCTTCCAAGTAGCTGGAACTACAGGCGTGCGCTACCACGCCCGGCTAATCTTTTGGTTTATTGTAGAGAAGAGGTCTCGCCAAGTTGCCCAGGCGGGTCTCGAACCCGCGGGCTCAAGCACTTCACTCACCTCGGCCTCCCAAAGCACGGGATTACAGGCTGAGCCACCGAGCCCAGCTCCCACCTACTCTTGAAACCCAACCTCCAGAGAGGGCCCCCGCCCAGCACGCCCATGGCCTGCTCCCTGGCCAGGGATCACACTGTGTTCCTTCCCTGCCCCCATGCCTCTGCCTGCAAAGCTCCCTCTCCTGGAATGCCTCCTCCCACAGCCTCTTAGCAAACTCCTTCTCATTCCTAAGCCGGGCTCTGACCAGTCACCTCCCCCGTGAAACCCTCCGGACCCCCGGGCTGTCTGAGTCATCCCTCTCTCCTGCTCCCACCACCTCCTCTCATCCCGGGGCCTCCGCAATGAGTAATGGCTTAAAATAGCAGTGGGTGCCTTTCCAGCCCCTGGGTGCCAGGCACTGGGGACTCCATCTGCCAATCCCTACCCCACCCTGAGCCCCTGCCCCAAGCCTGGGGAAACGCAGGGCTCACATTCCCCCACCTGCGTCCCAGGCCAGCCATCCTGCCGCCCTACCATAAACTTTCTTTCTCCCTCCACTCCTGGCTCCGCTTCTTGGCTTTTTCTC
>CAUYQG010262397.1:0-17127 GCA_963574415.1 Tarsius wallacei
CCTGGTGTCATAGTGCTAGCTTCTAGTGCACCAGGCAGCAAGCCCCTTTTACTCAGCAATATACATACCAGGGGGGACATTCCCCCCCAAATGGAATTATCATTTGAGGGCAGGCCCCTTGTAGGACACTTGAAATTTGTTCCTCTGGATCAAACGGTCAACAAAATTTTTTTTTTTTGAGTTGGAGTCTCACTGTCGCCCAGACTGGAGTGCAGTGGCCGCTCCCGGCCACCGCAGCCTCAACCTGCTGGGCTCCGGCGATCCTTCCGCCTCAGCCTTCCAAGTAGCTGGAACTACAGGCACACACTACCACACCCGGCTAATTTTTTGATTTATTGTAGAGATGAGGTCTCGCCAAGTTGCCTAGGCGGGTCTTGAACCCGCGGGCTCAGGCAATCCACTCACCTCAGCTTCCCAAAGGCACGGGATTACAGGCTGAGCCACCGAGCCCGGCTCAACCAAAGTTTTAATCTGGAAGTTTTGAGAAGGTTGTGTCACAATTTGTGGAAGAATGTTCCAAGTAGTGGCAAACAGGTGACTGCTTCTTCTACCATGACAATGCACCCGCTCACACCGCGTTGAGTGTGTTCACCAGATTTGGATCAAATAAGGCATGAGCCCCATGCCCCACCCTCCCTATTCACCGGATCTTGCCCCTGGCAACTTTTTTGGTCCCCCGTATGAAAAGGGTAAGTTTTGCCCATGTGGAGAGGTGAAAAAAAAAAGCAGCAGAAGCACTAAAAGGCATTCAAATTGATGAGTTCAAAAACTGTTTTGAGCAGTGGAAAAAGCATCTCAATAGGTATATTGTATCAAACAGAGAGTACTTTGGAGTGAAAACATGTAAGAATGAATACACAATTTTTTACAAATAAATTCTGGGTTTTTTTGAGGGGTCCCTCGCATTCTGTGTATCTGAAAAGCACCTGGCACTGGGTTAGGTTCTGTGCTTTTCGAGATGAGTAAGACTCACCTCTGAATGCAAAGAGCCTTCTAGTTGCACAGCGACATTCATCATGTCATGGGAAGTGGGAGACGGGGTTGTTACTTCTCACAGAAGTCACTAGAGAGGGACAATATTTATGCTGGACCAGGAAGGATGGGCAAGACTTTGGTGGGGAGAGATAGAGGGCTAAGGAGCTCCAGGAGGATGATTTTCCAAGTACGAGCGATCAGAAGGAGCTGGAAATGGGGAAAATGGAGCGACTGCAATGGCCGCAACGTGGAAGAGGAAGAAAGGAGCTGCTGCTGCCGCTGATGGCAAATCGTCAAGGTTCTTCAGAAAAAAACTGAGTTTGGACTTTTCTTTGTAGTAGCTGGGAGCCAAAGAGAATGTGTGAGCAGAGGTAGAAAAAATAAGGGATCTGGTGAGAAAGGTTAGTCTGCAGAAAGTATGAATAATGCATGAAAGAGACAGGTTAGAAATGCATGGAGAGGAGACAGGAGATACAGACCTGAACAAAAGTCCAGAGAGAAGTAGTGGGACACGGAATGGAGCACTGCCAAGGGAAAGCAGGCAGTTGTGAGGACGGTGGAGGTTACACATCCGGGTTGCATTGTGGCCCCACTTTTGACAGTGGTGGGGCCAGGATCAGGAGGTTTAGTTGACCGGTCTTCAGTTCCTCCAGAGTGGGGAAAGGCCCCAGTGAAGTCAAAGCCATTTACAGAAGCACCTCCCCTGAGCCGACTGGAAAGTTGCAGGGAAGAGAGCTTAACTCCCTGGGAAAGAGTAACCTTTAGGGCTGGAGATGGCCTTGATGATGTGGTTCTCAAAATTTTCTGGGGGTTAGAATCACTTGGGCAGAATGCCAAGAGGTGGGTCAGATCAAGCCCTGCCCCCTGGAAATTCAGAAACAGTCCCAGGATGTCTTTGCAGCTGCACAACACTTTGTGAGACCCGAATCTCACATCTGGAGTATTGTCTGGCACTTTTAGACTGGAGGAATCTGAAGTTCAGAGGGTCTGGTTGGGTCGAGCCTGAAAGGGGCACATCTCTGTCTTCTCTCCTTCCCTGTCTATCCAAGGAAACATCTAATAGGATGGCCACTGAGTCAATGTCTCTCCCTCCCACTCCCCTAAAGTTCATCTCCCCCTGTTGAGCTCAAAGGATACCAAGAGCCAAGATGCAAAGCTGCACCAGCTGATTCTGGTGCCACCAGCTGCTCATGCAGGTCACGTCTTTTTATGGCCAGTCAGCTTCAACAGAGCAAGGCGAGGCTCGATGAATGCACAGTGCTTTGTTCTTTGACACCTCCATGTGCCTTGCTCTCCAGAGTATCATGAGCATCTGGGAGCTTGTTGGAAATGCAGAATCTCAGGCTTACCCCAGACCCACCACCCAGAGTCTTTACTTTTTCAAAATCCTAAAGTGATTTCCTTATGTGCATATTGAAATCTTGGGTCTCCACGGCCTCTGTTGGCTATAACCAGTTCTTCCTCACCTTACATCCAAGATAAAAAAAAGAAGGGGAAGGAGAGAAAGGAAGGGGGGAGAAAGAAGAAAGAAGGAAGAAGAGAAAGAGATGAAGGAAAGAAAGGAGGGAAGGAAGGGAGGGAGGGGAAGAAAAGGAAAAGAAAGGGTGAAAGAAACAAAGAAAGGAAGGAAGGACAGAAGGAGGTTAGGAGACAGAGAGCTGGGAGAGAGTGAGAGGGGAAAAGGTGAGAGAGAAAAAGACTTAGGCTGAGCCTCTCAACTTCAGTCCTGCTGTGACCCATTTTTTCTTCTTTTACTTTCTTTCTTTTTTTTCCCACATTTAAGCTTTGACAATATAAAACAAGACCAGAGGGTGGGGAAATTAAGAACCTTGAAATAAAAACCCTCTTCTATTTGCCTTCCTATAAAGGAAGGCTCCATGGACAGTTCCTGTAAGGGATGTTAAGCCATGTGGATTAGGGGTGAGTCGTCACAACGCAATTTGGAGCAGGAAGCGCTAAACTCTAGGGTTAGCCTGCGTGCAAATGATTGAAACCCTCAATTAATCGGATCAGCTTCCACCTTTAGGGGGAAAGCGAATACTAAGAAAACAAATGAGCACCTGCAGTTTAACTTCTTTTGTGTGTGTGTGATATTCAGCACATGTCGGTGGCTCTGTGCACAGACATCTACGCCATCCTGGGAGTGGGTGTGGAAAGGGACTTGGCAGGGGCATCAGACCCGCCCATGTTTCCATCTCGGCTTTTGCGTGCATAGGCCCCTGTCAGCTTGGCAAGATATCTCACCTCTGAGAGCCTTGATTTCTTAGCTTGTGCCTTCGGGATTAAAAAAAATTATAACCTACTCAGCAGAGCCATTGTTGAGAGGATTAGGGGTTTGTGCCACTGCTTGCCTGGTAGATGCTCAGCCGGAAGGAGTTCTCTTTCTTAGCTTCTGCCTCCAGATCCTCTCTAGCTACTTAGCCAAGAACTCCTGGATTATGACCGGTGACTGGTCTACTTAATACCAACAAAGTGGTGTGCTTTCTCTACTCTGGGGAACAGAGAGGCAAAGGCTTTTCGTGTTTTGAATACAACCAAAATATTAGCCTGAAAGACCTCAGCGGAACTTTGGAATGGAGGAGCCCGTTGGTCTGGCTTCGAAAACACTAGCGCCATATCTCGGAAGACAGTGATACTGGCTCCATGGGATGGGGAGCTTCCCTGCTCCAGGGAGGTTCAGCTGGGTTGCGTAGTTTCAAATTATAGCCCCACTGCTTCTTCCCTGAGAAACAGTCTCAATTCTTTCTTTATAATTATTCCTTCGTAAGAGCCTTTGATGTCTTTGTTCTCCTCTCTATCATCTAAGGCATTCTTTCTGGTTTCATTGGGTTTTTGATCAATATCTCCAAGTTTCAAACAACAACAGATGCTGGTGAGGATGCAGAGAAAAAGGAACGCTTCTACACTGCTGGTGGGAATACAAACTAATGCAACCTCTTTGGAAAACAGTGTGGCAATTTCTAAAAGAACTAGACATTGCCATATGAACCAGTAATCCCCCTGCTGGGAATATGCTGAGAGGAACTCAAATCATTCTACAAAAAAGATACCTGCACATGCATGGTTATTGCAGCACTATTCACAATAGAAAAAATATGGAACCAGCCATGCTGCCCATCAAAACTGGACTAGGTTAAAAAAATGTGGTACATATACACAATGGAATATTACGCAGCCATAAAGAAGGACTAACATATGGGCTTGCAGAAACTTGGATGGATTTAGGGTCTATCATACTCAGTGATTTTCACAGAAGCAAAGAACAGAGTACCACATGTTCTCACTCATAAGCGGACCCTGAACATTTACCATAATACTATAAGAAAGGGATTGACAGTAAGGGGATACTGCCACGGTGGAAGACAAGGAAACATCAGTAAGGGTATCTGATCTCAAACCAGGTAAAGTGGGGACCAAAGAGAGGTTCAAACTTTACCTGTATGATGACCACTTGTATACCTAATCCTGAATTGCATCTTTAAAATAAAATTTTAAAAATAAGATGAAACAAATTTTTAAAAAAGAAATGAAAAATCTCCAAGTTTCAGTCCTGATTTCTGAATCTGTAACTCAGTCCGAACCTTGAAATAACTCATTATCTAGATATGAGTTTTCCTCCTAACACAGAGGGCCTTCCTTCTTGCCCCCTAGCTGATGCAGTATAGTATAGCAGTCAAGATCCTGGACTCTGAAGCTGGACCCCCTACATTAGGATCCCACCTCTGCATCTCTGTTCGGCCTTCCAGTCACATGACCATGGGCAAGTTACATAACGTCTCTGTGCCTCGGTTTCCTCATCTGTAAGATGAGGCTGACTACAGAATCCACCTAGAAGGGTAGTCATGACATCATGTGAGTTCATACCTAAGGCACTTGGAGCAAGCCTGTGATGGATTAAGTGCCCAGTGTTTGCCAGCACTAGTTTTCGTTGGCCATTCCCTCCTGCAGCACTTAAAACACTGGGAGAGGATTTCACTTGCCTTGTTTGGGTTACCTTCCAGCCCACGTCTCTGCAGTGTCTGCTGTGTGCTGCAAAAGCAGAAACGTTCTGCGCCACCCTCAGGTATGCAAGTTGTTAACACACAGTCCCTGTGGCTCAGATGCAGGGTGTTCGCAGGCCTCATTTTCGGAGCGACTACACTCACCTGTGAGCTCCTGGGAGTGAGGGCCAGTCCCACCCATTGACCCCCCAGCCTGCCAGGAGCTGGCACCTGGCCCCTTGGAAGTGCTCAGCTCATGTTGGTAACCCTCTCCAGCTTAAGAAATGTTTTTGAAAGAATGGATGACAGACTTAGCCAGGTGTGGTGGTGTGTGTCTGTAGTACTGGGTACTCAGGAGTCTGAGGTGGGAGGATCTCCTGAAACCAGGAGTTCAAGGATGCGGTGAGCCATGATGGTGCCACAGCACACCAGCCTGGGCAAATCAAACAAAATAAAAATTTAACAAAAAAAAAAACACAAAAAACAAACAAACAAAAATGGCAGGCTGACTGGATATTAATTTTTTTAAAAAAGGACATTTTGGGCCACTGACCATCAGAATAGTCTTTCTTCTTCTGTTTGCTCTGTTAAGAATTCACATGCTTACATTTTCCTTATTAAATCTGAGCTTTTTTTATGAAATCTCTCTGAAGAGACAAAATAACAAATGGATTTCTCACTACACAAACACATGTAAGCAGGCTATGGTGAGAGTGGTGGGGATTCTGCCTTCAAATTTAATGATGCGTTACTGGAAAGGAATGATATCTCCATGATGCATCAGCCCCGAAGCATGTACAGAGCACCTGCTAGAAAGACAGAGAATGCAATGCCAGTCTTCACAGAGTGTCAGGGTGCGGAGGGAACCACACACTTTCCTCATCACCTTTTGTGAAGGTTTCACAAGCATGCTACATCAGGGCCATCACACCTGCATGCTCTCACTGATGATCAGCACAGGATAACACATCTCTGTTTTTGTTTGGAAGCACTACTGCAGTCTTCACTCAACACCCCTGGCCAGTGCTGCCCTCCCTGAGACACCTGACACCCCTAACCTATGATTCAGCAGAACAACATGGCCCTGTGCATGGAGAGATCCCAATGCAACCCAGGAGGGGCTGAGCATGGGTCCCAAAAGGAAGGGCCAGAGCACTGGATGGGGCTCAGTGTTTCCATGGCTGTGATGTCCCCAAACCCTAAGGGTCATCAGTGGATCTGCTCATCCAAAACCTCTCACAGTGGCTCTTCTTTGGGGTCACTCTCTGGTTAAGTGGGGGCCAGCTCCAAGCTTGTCCCCATCAATACCAACTGAGAGGTTGCTTCAAGGGAATTGGAGCCCTGGGATTGCAGCTCACAAAACACAGACTTGCACAGGAACATACACAAGGACACGTGTGGACACATATACTACACACACATACACAGGCATACACATAGGGACACGTGTGAACACACACACTACACACTTATACACACACATAGGGACATTCAAACAGAGAAGTGTGTCCTACATTCAGTCCCTAGGTCTCACTCCGGGCCCTGCCCACATTTGTGGTGGAAACCTGCCTACAGCACACTGGCTTCCCCAGATCTTGCTGTATTCCAGAGCACAGGACTTGCTTCTGCACCTGGCTAAGATCCAGCGCAGAGTGCAGGAAAAGCATTAAAACTAATGATCCCTGATGGCCAAAGCTCCTTAGCAAGGTCCTGCCACTGGGTTTAAAAGTCTGTTTTTTGTTTTTCTGCCAGCTTTAGATAAGCATGGAGGGAGAGAGACAGAGATAGGGAGAGTCAGAGACAGAGAGAAACAAAAAGAGAGATGGAGATAGAGAAAGAGAGAGAGACAGAGACAGAGGGAGACAGAGAAGGAAGAGTGTGAGAGAGGCAGGCAGGGCCTGTATGGGGAAAGAGCTTGGACATTAATTCATTTTATAAATATTTAGTATATCCTTATTAAGAACAAGGTTTGTCCCAAGGTCCTTGGGGACAAGAGGGAACTCAAGGAGCATCCAAATGCCACTGTCATCCTCTCAGGGACCTTGTGGGCAGGCTGGTGGAGGTTCCCTGAGGCATTGAACTCAGGTGGCCTCAGGCAAGCTGAAAATGTGAGGGGCCGGGAGAGGCAGGACTGTTTAGGCTCGAGGTGGTCACAGGAGGCTTAAATGGAGAAAACGTCTGTTGAGCTGGCCCTGAAAAGGGGGGCCCGAAGGGTCCTAGAACAGTCTGAGTGACGGCACCCGGGCTGCCCTGGCCCAAGAGGCCAAAATCAGGACATTTCTTTGTTCCAAGGGTGGGGTCTGGGGGCTGGAGCTGCCAGTGCTGCCCCTATCATTGGCTCCGGGGCAGGCCCAGAGCAAGAGGCAGGCAGGACTGGGTGCAAAGCCAGCTAGCAGCGGGGGTGGGGGGGGTGAGGGGGGTGTGGTGTGCTGGGAGGGCCGGCTGGGACACGGCCCGGAGGGACGTGGAAGCTCCCACACAGGAACCTGCAGATATTCGACTCTGAAGTCCCTTCCTCCTTAGCCCTGGAGCGAGGAAACATCCCCAGACAATAGCAGGAGCCCATGAAAGCCGTTTTTCTCAGTCTCCCTTTTATATCCCGACAGCTTTAAGTGGGCTTCTGTGACTGGCCACCCACGTGACACTGCACAGCCAACCTGAGCCTTCCCATTCCCCCACGGAAGGCCCATTCCCTCAGAATCCCCTGTTTAAACTGTACAATGTCCAACGCATGAGAAGTAAGAATAATACTACAAAAGGCTTTTCAAAAACTCTAGAATAGAGTTTCATCAAGGTGACCATGATTCTATTCATTTTTGAGAACCTGAATCAATGACCTGAGCCTAAAGAGTTAAGCCCTCCCTCTGTCCTAGATCCCAGTGGGGCCTCAATTTAAACGACCATAAATGGAGGCTATTGTCCCTGGAGAGTTTCATGAGATGCCGTGACAACTGGCATGTTCTAGAGTGATAAGTGAAGCCTCAGACATAAAAGTCCGAAAAAGGTATACAACGAGTTAGGATCCGTGTTTCTCCGTCTGCAGAAGCAGGTGCATGGGGCTCCAGCTCCACCTAGTGGATACATGGGACTTGTGCCGTGTCTTCCCTCAAGCAGGGAACTCCAGAAGGCTTGGTGACCACAGGGTGTGGTAGAGAAATGCTTCTAACATTGGTTCTTTAGGGGACCTTCTACGTAAAGAGCAACTCCAAACATCTCCCTACCCACAGGAACTGAAAGGCTGTTTCAGATTAGAGCCCTGAGATTACAGCCCCAAAACTCACAAACATGGACACACACAGAGATTCAGACAGACACATATGCACACAGAAATTCACACATGCATACACATACAGAGATTTGGACAAACACATATACACACAGAGAGACACACGCACAGATGTACACACACACAAAGAGATTCACACATACGCAGACACATACATACACAGACACCTACAGAGATATGCACACAGAAATGAACACATACACACACCTAGAGACACACAGACATACACCCAAACATAAGAACACACACACAGACACATATACACAGAGATTCACAGGGACACATATACAGGGACACACACACACATACACACACAGAGATTCAGACAGACATATACACATATGGAAATATACATCCAGAAATACACACAGAGATTCAGAGAGACTCACACAGACAGGGACACACACAGAAACATACACCCAGAGACAGACACACACACACACACACACACACACACAGGCAAATACACACAAAGATTCACACAGACACACACACAGGGACATTCAACAAGAGTGGGGGTGCCCACAAGTTGTCCCAAGACTTCTCTTCAGTCCCTGCCCGGGCTCACAGGAGAGAACGGGGGAATCTGCTCAGCTGACTAGAGCACACCAGCCCCCTCAAATCTTGGGTATTCCAGCATAGGGGAGAAACCTTAACACTGATGATCCCTGATCCCTGATGGCCAAAGCTGCCTTATCAGGTCCTGCCCCTGGCTTAAAAAGAAAAGTCTCCTCTTCTGCCAGACTCAGATAAGGCTGCAGCCCAGGGCAGTCCCAGGAGAGAGAACAATAAAACCTCCCAGGATGCTTCCGGCTGAGGCAGGAGGTTTACATTCTCAGTCCCTGCCTGCCAGACCCTTATCAGGGTAAGTCCTGGGCCAGGTCACACACCCTCCTGTGTTCCTATGTGGGCTGCTGTAAAGGCCTTCCTGGTGAATATGGGCAGATGGTGCATCTGGGGAGAGGAAGTCATGAAAGTTCTTCACTCTAGACATGGGTCACCCCGGGGGAGCTGATGTGAAGGAAATTACAGGAGGCCAGGGAGGAAAAAGAAGTTAGAAATGATGGAGGGAGTGGGGAGGCAATAACATCAATATGGGTAACTAATCTCAAACCAGGTGAAGTGGGGACCAAAGGGAGGCCCAAACTTTACCTATACGATGTTGTATACCTAATCCTGAATTGTACCCCACATATTTAAAGTAAAAAAAAAAAAATTTTTTTAAAGAAATGATGGAGGGGGCAGACACACAACACATGTAAAGGGCTGAATGTCAGCAAGGTAGCCACTGGGAGGAAAATCAGTTCCCAGCTGCTGAGGTGGGAACCTTCAGGCCTGGGTGTCAGTCTCATACTTCTGATCTGTGTGACCCGGACAGGCTACTCAACCTCTCTGAGCCCCACATCTCTATCTACAAAATGAAGATTCTAATAGCATGTGCCTCACACACTGTGATGGAGACCTAGCAAAAAGTCAACACTGTTTGCTTGAGTGATTGAATACAGGTTGCTCTTTCAGGCCCATCCTAGATAGTCATACACTCAAAAGTCTAGTCAAGTCCCTTGGCACCTCCATCCCTGCCGTGGTGTCTGGAACACTCAAGAAATGTTATGGGTAGTAGATCTTGGAGTTATTAGGTAGGAAAGGAACTCTGTAGTTCACAGATGTCTGCTCTACTTGACAGATTTTCTGGGATGGGAGAGGAACTAGGAAAGAAATGGAGTGGGGGACTGATAAAAGATGGGAGAAAGAAGACAAAGGAACACCTTGGGAGGCTAAACAAGAAGACACAAAGCCACATGACCAGTGGCAGGGACTCTGGAATAATTGTCCAAGTCATAAAAGATCTTGGGAAGATGACTTAGGCTCTTTAATTCAAGACCTCAGGCACACACAGAGATTACGGTGACAATCCCAGCAAAGTCAGCCTTCTTCCCAGGAAAGAGGAAGCCAGAAGCCTTCCTCGGAGGCACAGAATTGGTCCTACCAGTGACCAGTGTAAAGGGCAAGCATTGACTTTACTCCATCCAGCCACACTGCTTCCCTCACACCCTACGAAGCCAGCCATGTTCACATGTAAAATACACTCCAAGGGACGCCGAAGACATCATGGAACAGGTCCAAGGGCATGTGGGCTCTGAACCCATCATACAAACCAATAGCATGTTGGTGTCTAATCTAGCCATGAGCATCCTCTTATGCTAGAGGCTCCAGAGCTGCTGCTGCTTTTTTTTTTTTAAGAAGTAGAAAGAAGTAAAGTTTAGTATTCACCTTTCACAGATTGGAAAGGGGGTCAACACTCAGAGGCAAGTGTGGCAAATCTCAGTAGAACCTCCCCAAAATGTTAGGGTCAAACTCCCATCGGGGCCTCCAGAATGTTAGGTCAGGCCCGTCGGGGGTGTGAGTGTCTGGTGTGTGATCTGATGCCACATGAAAGATGCAAAGAATTGCACAGAAGTTATATTAGAAAATATAGTTTATTTAGAAAGTAAATTGGAGGGGAGGGGATTCACCACAAGAGAGGGGAGGGGGCCAGAGTTTAAGAAAACATGACCTGGCCATAGCTCAAAGAGCACATGGCCACACCATAGCTTGGTGAGGCAATGGCCAGGGCTGCTTTTTGAAATGAAGTTGTGTTGACTTGGTTCCTGCTACTGCAATGAGCACTCACTACCTGAACTTTAGTCTTTTAAAGCAGGCAAGTGCTCATCACCTTCCTAACCAGTGTCCTCTGCATGAAATCATGTCTTCAGGAGCTTCTGGGAAGGAGAGCGTTATCCACATCAAGATTGGTTATCACCTCGTCTTAATTTCTTGGCTTCATTTTTTAAAAATTGAGAACCTTGATTGATACACCCACAGGGAAAATTTGAGTTTATATAAACGAGTAATTCTGTTATTTACATATGCATGGTTAGTTTGATGTAAAGGAACTGTGGGCCCAAACCAACAGATTTTGGATATTTAATTAGGGTGCTATTCAAGAAAGCACAAATGGCTCTTCCTAGGTCTGTACTTTATTCACCGGTGAAAAATTTGAAACTCAGAAGCCAATCTCTAGAGCAGTGGCTTTTAATATTTTAGGGTGGTGGTAAACTTTGAGGACATGATTAAAGCAATAAGCCATCTCGCCAGAAAAAAATTGACAAATGTGAGAAAATTTTCTATGTCATTTAGAGGGTACCCAGCTCCAGTTAAAAATATCTGCCCTATGTATTACGATACTCAAATAACTAAAATAATCTGCATTTTTGTAACACCTAAGAATGGCTATGATATTGACATGAAGTGAGCTCCATGTAGATTACTGTATGTGTTTGAATGGTCATGTAGACTCTTCAGAGAGACTTCTTCCGGGCCAGCATGATACTTCTTTCTTGTGGTCCCAATTCTCTTTTCCCTCCTTGCATAACAGCTCCTCTCTATCCGTGGTTTTTGTGTGGCTGCACCAAACCATAACTCTAGAAACTCAAGCCTGACCCGTTGGAACATTCCATTTCCTTGGCTACAGTGATGAGTTCGAGGATGAGCATGTATCCAAAGTTAGGTAGTGAGACTTCATTCCAGGCCTTCTTAAGACTGCTGGAAAAAATAAATGCTTTTTCTTCTGGAGTGGCTGAGGGGCCATAATGGCGGCCAGAGATTCTCAACCAGTGCTGACTTTGGCCTCCTTGGGACATTTGAGAACGTCAGAGACATTTTTGGGTTATCACATCTTGGGATGTGTTACTGACATGTGTTGGGTAGAAACCAGGGGTGCAGCTGAACATCATGTAAATGCATAGGACAACCACCCCCAGAAAGAATTATTCAACTCCAAATGTCAATAATGCTGAGGTTGAGAAATCCTGCCGTTAAGTTTGTAGTTTCAGCACCTATTTTGATGCTACATAAAATAAGTCTGGCCAAGACTGAAGCCTCCATAGAGAACATAAAGCTGAGAAATGGAGGAAGAGCAAGTCCTGAAGATGTCTTTGAGACCCTGGGTGCACCTTGCTCTAAAATCTAGTCTTGAACTTTCAAAAACTGCATCACTTGCAGGTAAAAGTGTCTTTCTGATTCAGTCTTCTGTTGTTTCAACCTGTGTATTGTTAGATGCCTGCCAGGTGCCAGGACTCTCATTTTCACTGAATTACAACAATAATAACAATGAGAAAGAGATATATACACAAACAAATGAAGACAATGGAACGGGGGCTGCAGGATTGCATGGAGAGGTGAATTCAGATGAGGTTGGGGCAGGCCTCCCTGAGACCTCAGTTCAAGAAACTTGCTTTGTGAAGGTCTGGAGGAAGAGTCCTCCAGGCAGCAGGAGCTGCTAGAGCAAAGGCCTCAACTTGGAAAAGGCCATAGATGTGAGGAAGAATTTGAACAGAATGAGGGGAGAGTTGTGCTGCAAAGTCGGAGAGCAGGTACACGAACACCACATCACGCAGAGTTTTGCAGGCCTGGTGATGAGTTTGGGTTCTATTCCAAGTGCGATAGGAAGCTTCCGGAAGCAAAAGTCCCTGGCAGCTTCCTTTTGAGAAGGAACTGGAAACTGACAAAGGAACATCCTCAGTTTATATCCACTGGAATTTACTGTGTATGAAAATCTCAAGTACATGGCCTAGGGTGCTCCTGGAGACAGTCATGATCATCAAATCCTGTAGCATCTTCATGAAGCCCCCCAGGATTGATGTTTAGGTGTCTGTACAACAGAGCATGTCTGATTATCAAAGAGATGGCATGCAGGATTCTGCCTTCAAATGACATTTTATCTCCTGGCTAGGAGCACAGAGCATACACTTGTTACAAAGGACTTTGACTCCTTGTGAAAGGACTTTGACACCAACGAATTGCTCAATCCTGGGAAGAGAAGAACAAATGGGTCTGAGCAGACTGGACAGTGCAGAGAGATGCATGGCCAAGGGGCGGGTGGAGGCTGACACAGAGCCTGAGCTGCCATCACACAGCTTTTCACTCAGTCCAGGCTGTGTCATCTCGGGGAGCGGTGGGGCATGTTGTTGAGAGTCCTTTGTCCAGAAAGTGTATCTGCCCAGAGCAGGTTCCCTTTCTAATTTTCACAAAGGGGGCTGTGTGCTGGTGGCAGCCCTGCTGTCAGAAGCTGGTAGTCAGCCTCAATCTCTCTTCTTAAGCCTTCTCCATAGTCACAGAGGAACGACAGCCTTCTTCAGGCTCCTTGCCATCAGATGTGGCTACTACCTACCATCTGGTTCTTGAGGAGCAAGCACATATGTCATGCAGCAGTTCACAGGGACACCTGTGAGACACCTAAGATACACCTGTCATGTGCTTTTTGTCCCTTTTCCTTATCTTTTCCTTGTCAGCACTAGCTGAACTGCAGATGTTACTCAGCCAAGGACACAAGTCCCGGCCACGTGCATACAGAGCCTGCCAGGAAGCATTTATTGGAGAAAACTCAAGAAGTCAGGCACAGAAGTGGGCGTGTGTGTTACCTGTTGGACATATGGTTCTGTAGCTGTGCACACAGGGCTCGCAGGACCTGGCATCTGACTGACCTCAACCACAACCCTTAGAAGGACTCAAGACTTATCTCTCCTGGCAATACTAGTAGTTGGGATCCAATAGCAGTAAGAGGTGGCTGGACTTTGTCTCCAGCCCAATTCCAATAGCTCAGATTCATGGGTGGGGAGCATCGTCCCTCCTCTGGGGAACCAGGGAATGAAGTCCAAGCATTGTGGGACACAGTGTCTTTATGTGGCAGCTGGGGCCTGATTTACCACCTCAGGCACTTAGCTGTAGCTGTTTTTCATAGCTTTGCAGAGACCAACTTGTGGGAAATCTGTCTTGGAATATACTTGCAACCTGTGATGGTCAGTTTTACGTCCTCTTGGCAGTTGTTTGAACATGAGTCTGGGTGTTGCTCTGAAGGTATTTTGTAGATACGGTTATTATCTATAATTAATTTGCTTTGAGTAAAGGAGATTATCCTTTTTAACCCAGGTGGGTGGGCCATGTTGAAAGACATTCGGAACCAAAATGAGAAAGAGAAAATACTACGTGTGGATAATGTCAGCTCCCACCCAAGAGTCTCCATCCTGCTAGCCTAGAGATTTTGGACTTGCCCCGTCAGACCCCACAATTGCAGAAGCCAATTCCTTGAAATAAACAAGTATATATCCTACTGGCTCTGTTTTTCTGGTAGAACGCTAACTGATTCATAGTCCAAGTCCAACTCCTGCTTCTTAGAAAATACGTTTTTGAGCAGAACAACCATGTACAGGGAGACAACATGATACAAAGATCCCAAGTTTTCTGACCCTACTATGGATGCCTTGCCAGCCCTAGGCCTAACCCTGGATTTTTACATAGAAGAGACACAAATTTCTTCCTTGATTAATTCATTGTATTTCTTCTTTCATAGAAAACTTAATACTAAGTAATATATACTTAATGGGGGATGATTACTTGCTCAACAGATAAGAAGAGAAAACTTCCGAGGAACTAAATGCCCTGCCCAAGGTCAGGCAACCAGTAATCAATGCATAACTGTGGGATATGAAAGATCACACTTACTTCAACTACAATCTGCAAAATCCAGAATTCCAGAGTCCTACCTAGGCTCCTACAATAGCCTTTAACATTGGGGGCGGGGGGTAGAGAAGAGAGGATGATTTTTCTTTTCTTTAAGCAAATATTGGTTTTAGGAAACGCTGAGAGTCAACACATACTTGTCAATGGAATGAGAAAAGAACCAGTAAAAGATATCTCAGAAGCAGAGAAGGCACTTTGCAGATCTGAGATCAACCAAGGCATCTCAGCTTAGCCATTCTTTAAGTCAAATGCATACTTGTCAATGGAATGAGAAAAGAACCAGTAAAAGATATTTCAGAAGCGGAGAAGGCACTTTGCAGATCTGAGATCAACCAAGGCTATCTCAGCTTAGCCATTCTTTAAGTCAAATGCAATGTACTGTGTTAGGCAGAACTCACAGGTAGAAGTCCAGAGAAAGGTGTATCAGTCACTGTGGAACTAAGTATTGCTATGTGACACATTTCCCCAAAACACAGTGACTGAAAATAACAAGCATTTATTATCTCACAGTTTCTGTGGATCAGAAATGCAGCAGCAGGTGAGCCCGTGGCTGTGGTTCAGGGTTGTTTATGAGGTTTCGTTTAAGATGTAGACCAAGGTTGAGGTCATAGGGGCTGGAGAATGAACTTTTGACAAGAGACTTCAGTTTCTCAACTAGTAGAGCTAATTGAGGGTCTTCATGACATGGTAGTCCCTTCCTCCAGAATGAGTGATCCAAGGAGAAGCCCCTCTGCCTTTCATGACCTAGTCTCAGAAGTCACATGCTGTCATATCTACCATATTCTATTCATTGGGAGCAGGTCATTGAGTTCAACCTATACTGAAAGGGTAGGGAAATTAAGCTCCATGTCTTGAAGAAAGCAAAATCATAGGGGACCTGTATGAGAAAGAGACAGGATTCTGCACAGACATTCATCGGCAATAACTAAGCAACAGAGGGCATTTGACAGAGGCAGCAACCCTTCTGGGGAATACCGAAACTCCCATTGTACTGAAAGTGAACTCTCAGCCACCTCCCAAGAGGAAATGGTGCATCCTCTGGAGAGAGCAATCAGAGGACAGCACATTTCAATGGGCTGCTAAACATTGCTCAACGGGCGCATGTTCCTGGTGGGAGCAAGAGTGGGACTTGACCTGTGCTTATTCTCTTTTTTTTTCCATATCATTTAAAAAATATTTGAATTGGAAGGCACATTGTTTATACAGAAGTGTTTGAGATGAATATATATAAAACCAATAAAGAAAACACCACCCCAAGGAGAAAAAGAACATTGCCACGTTCTTAAAGAATCTGAATTTCCCTTCTTGACCTCATTCCCCTTCTTCCCACTGAGAGTCAATCACTATCTTGACTTTGGAAAAATCTTTCCCTTGCTTTCCTTTATATTTTTTCACTATCATTGCTTGACATATATTGTTTGTCTTTGTCTGCTTTTGAAATAAAAATAAAGGAAACCGTATTGTATACGTTTTCCTGCTGCTTGCTTCTTTGGCCCAACCGTAAGCTTGTGAGTTTCATTAATTGCTGAATAGACACCATTATGAAGCTATACTCAAATTAGCTTATCCAATCTAATGTTAATATATTCTTTTATTTTTTCCTTCAGTCTTTATTATTATAAGCATGCTTATAGAAACATGCTGGTACTTTAAACTTTATTATAAAACTACAATAAGCAAAACAACCTGGTATTGGTACAAGAACAGGCATATAGACCAATGGAATAGAATTGAGATTCTAGAAGCAAAACCACAATTTCTCAACCAACTCATCTTCGACAAAGCCTCCACCACCAACCACTGGGGAGACAGGGAAAACTGGCTGACCACATGCAGAAGATTAAAACAGGACCCCTACCTTTCCCCATACACAAAAATCAACTCTAAATGGACCAGAGACCTAAATGTAAAACCTCAAACTATAAGAACCTTAGAAAATGCAGGAGACACTCTTATGGAAATTGGAACTGGCAACCAAATCCTGATCAAAACCTGAAGCGCTCATGCCATAAGACATAAGATAGACAAGTGGGACCTCATCAAACTGACAAGCTTCTGCAAAGCCAAAGAAACCATCAAGAGAGCAGGGAGACAGCCCACAGACTGGGAAAAAATATTTGCAAACTCCATGTCTGGCAAAGGCTTAACATCTAGGATCTACAAGGAACTCAAATGTGCTGAAAAGAAAAAAAAACAAACAGCCCCATTACAAAGTGGGCAGAAGATATGAGTAGATAGTTCTCAAAAGAAGACATATGAGCAGCCAACAGATACATGAAAAAATGTTCAACCTCACTAGTCATCAAGGAGTTGCAAATTAAAACTACA
>CAUYQG010262400.1:0-16353 GCA_963574415.1 Tarsius wallacei
AAATATAGTTTATTCAGTCCCATTAAAAAGCGGGCAAAAGACATGAATACATACTTCTTAAAAGAAGATATATGGGCAGCCAGCAGACACATGAAAAAGTGCTCAGCCTCACTCATCATCAGAGAAATGCAAATCAAAACCACACTGAGACACCACCTAACCCCAGTAAGAATGGCCATCGTTAATAAAACAAACAACAACGGATGCTGGCGAGGATGCGGAGAAAAAGGAATGCTTCTACACTGCTGGTGGGAATGCAAACTAGTACAACCTCTTTGGAAGATAGTGTGGCTATTTCTGAAAGAACTAGACATTGACCTTCCATATGACCCAGCAATCTCCCTATTGAGAGTATACCTGGAGTAACTCAAATCATTCTACAAAAAAGATGCCTGAACACACATGTTTGTTGCAGCACTAGTCACAATAGCAAAAACATGGAACCAGCCATGCTGCCCATCGAAGCTGGACTGGATAAAAAAAATGTCGTACATATACACAATGGAATATTATGCAGCCATAAAGAAGGACAAACATATGGACTTTGTAGCAACTTGAGTGGATTTAGAGTCTATGGTACTCAGTGAACTATCACAGAAACAAAGAACAGAGTACCATATGTTCTCACTCACAAGCGGGCCTTGAACAAGTATCGTAATACCCTAAGAAAGGGATTGACAGTAGTGGGAAACTGTCAGGGGAGGTGGGGATGGGATTGACAGTTGAGGGAAACTGCCAGGGGAGCGGGGAGCACACCTCAGCAACAAAGGTACCTCCATAATGAACATTTGTATACCTAACCCTGAGTTGTACCCTACATCTTTAAAATTAAAAATAAAATAAAATAAAGAAAATATAGCTTATTTCTCACAGTTTCCAAGAGGAGGGGGCATGGGCATGCCATGCCACACAGGGCTTTAGGAGAGAATACTGAGCTTGGTCACAGGCAGGAAGAGAGGGTGGCACTTCAGAAAATCCATTATTGTGGTTTCAGGGGAGGAAATGGGCGGGGGAGGATAAGCAGGCTAAGCAACTTAGTATTGGCTGGTTTGAATAATTTTAGTGGCTGGAGTGAAAGAACTGCCCTTAGTTGTCTGACGCCTGGCTCTGAAGTGATTAGGGTAGGGGAATAATGTACATGGTGCAGGAAGAGGCAGGTTAGGGGCGTGGGCTTTGGATTGGTTAATTTGCATGTGAAGGTACACCTGAGGAAGAGTCATCTTGCTATCTCTAGAAGTCTGCTA
Source organism: Tarsius wallacei (assembly GCA_963574415.1). Classification (NCBI taxonomy): domain Eukaryota; kingdom Metazoa; phylum Chordata; class Mammalia; order Primates; family Tarsiidae; genus Tarsius; species Tarsius wallacei. The sequence goes on from CAUYQG010262400.1 coordinate 1,245, forward strand.
ACCCTGGAAGGGGCAGTGCCTCTCTCGTCAACAAGGCCCCAGATGTCAAAACACCAGACCCAAAGATTAGAAAATACAGCTGACACAATTGCTTGCAGGGCTCCCTCATTCTCTTTACACGTGGGAAATAAGTATGTACTAGCAAAATAAGCATCACCATGTCATCTCCCAAGGTTCCCTGGGACAGCTCTGGAAGGAGAAATCCTACGTTGCGTGGTCACGTGAAGAAACAGTAGCAGAGATTCACTGTGGCTTAGCCAAAGTTTGGGCAGCCTTGGTCTAGAGACACTCTTGAGTCTCTTTCTGGGTGGATTCCCCTGGGAGTTTCCTAGAAGAGAGGCTCTTCCTAATGGCTGGATTCTGATTCTGAACAGTGTGCCTTCATGGATGTGGCTGCAGCAGTAACACAGTCACGTTGGTCTGAGAACAAACCCCTGCATTTTCATTATTATAAACTTTATCAAGACATGTTTGAAAGATACTCTTTAGCCAAGGCCTGCCTTTTTTCCCCATCATCCCTCTCTGATATTCACTTCCACTCTGCTGTTCCACTTTTAAATCACTAGTATAGTATTTACATTTATATTTTTCTAATGACATTCATATACCAAGGGTGCCAAAAAAGTACACATTTTTAAGAAAGGGAAAAACTGTGTTAGAATTATAATAATATATACCAATAAAAATGATAAATACAAGTCATCATACAAGAAGTTTGACTTCTGCAATTACAAGAAGTGCTCAAAGTGGTTACCACCAGCATCCAGACACCTCTGATTACAACACACATCTCTTAAAATATGTATACATTTTTTGGCATCCCCCAGTATACTTACCTGGGGGAGTGATACATTCCATTACTATCTGAATTCTATCTGTCTTTTCAGGTACAGCCGGAAGTTTCACTTCTTTCAAGTTGTTCATTCATTCAATTAATGCTAATTAAGCACCTAGTCTGTGTCAGCATTGTTTTAGAATAAAGCCAGGCACAAAACAAAATATTTTCCTATATTGTGCTGACATTCTCAGGGAAAGTAAGACAATTTAAAAAAAAAACAACATATATAGAGTATGTCAAATGGCTAGTGCCACAGAAAAATAAAATAAAATAAAAGGAATAGAGTGTGGAGTGAAAAATATTGCTACTTCATGTAGTGTGGAAAACCAGGCCCTTCTCATAGGGTGAGCATACCTATCTTGCAGTAACTTTCCCATTTAGAGGGAAGATAGTATGCATAGCTCCTGAGATGGGAATGCATTTGGAATATTTCAGGAAAAGTAAGAAGTCCAGGGTGACTGAAAAAGGTAACAGAAAGAGAGAAAAGCAAAAGACTAAACCAGAGAGCAATGGGTAAGAAACAAGGGAGGAAAAATGTCGGACCTTGCAAACCATTCTAAGGACTTGGCTACAGGCAGGTTTTGAACAGCAGAGCAAAAGGGAGAAATTCACATTTTCACAGGATCACACTGTCTTCAGAGAACATTCTGCACAGCCTAAGGGTAGAAGTTATGGGGCATTTGTAATATTCCAGGTGAAAGATGATGAAGACCTGGACCAGTGACAGAAGTGGAAGAGAGGAGAAGAATAAGATTCTGGGTGTATCTTGAAGGTGCAGCCAGCAGGATCTGCTGTTGAATCAGATATGGGATTTAAGAAGAATGAGAACCCTAAGATAAGTCCAAAGTTATTGATTTAGACATGTAAGAATTCACTTTTCACTAATTGAACTGGGGAAGCATGCAGGAGGAGCTAGTAATGGCGGAACAGGTGAAGAGAGTGGTGAAGGCGAGAAAACTGAGGAGTTCAATTTTGAGACCATTAAGTTTAACATAGTGGTTAGATGTTCAGGTGGAAATGTTGAGTAGGCAGATCAATATATAAGTTTCTAGTTCAGGTGAAATACAAAATTGGAAATTATATGGAAAAAATTATAAGTGGAAATTATAGCCATGTGTCTAAAGGTGGCAAGTGATATTCACAACAGCCAAAAGGCAGAAACAACCCAAATGCCTGTCAACACACAGAAGGGGTAAGCAGAACTTAGGGCAGATGAGGGAAAAACTGGAAAGGAAATTGAAAAGGAGCAGTCAGCGACTTGGCCAGAAGCCAAGCTAAGAGAGATTGCTCTGTTTTTCTGGAATGATGTATTTAAGACAAGTTAGATGAGGAAACAAATTGACTGTAGAACTGCACGAGAGATTTTTGGGAACTTTGACAATGTTTCCAGGGTGGGGGTGGATTAAAGTCTGTTTGGAAAGAGTTTAAGAAAGAATTGGGCAAAAATGTAGAATGCAGGCATAGACATTTTTGAGGGGAGTTTTGCTACAAAAAGGAGAAGAGATATAAGATGGTAGTTAGACTGGAATGTAGGGTAACAAGAGGAAAATGATCCAAAATTTTTCCTGAACATTTGGACCATACTTCTCTTTCCCATAACAGGCCCAGCATACATGCTCAGTGAGTCTGTTATAAGAATAAGTGAATATATTGTGATATATATATATATATATATATATATATATATATGTATATGCCTGTGGATAAGCTGCATCATACTATTTGCTGTTACCTCATGAATAGTTTCTAGTTTCATCAGTACTGGGCTGAGAGCCACTGGTCTGACATCTTGCATGAGAAGCAGGAACAAAGTGGGTGCTAAAACAGCACGTGATGTACGTGTTTTGCACATAATCTTCTTGTCTAGTCTTGAAAACAAAATAAAGATGGATCTGCTTGCCTGCCTATCTCCCTCCTTAGTCTGTAATTCCACATTGTCAAGAATTACACCTTGTTGGTCTCTTTATCCCTAGTATTAATCCCCGGAGATTAGAGGCTTTGAAAAAAATGTTGACTGGAAAAAATTGTTGCTGGGTGTGGGGTTTGATGTGACACTGTGGGTTCTTTGACCCACCACTGCAAGAAATTTCAGAGGGGCCAGTATAGTTTTAAAACAAGTAATTAGAGAGAGAAAGAGATAAAGAGACACATGCCAGACAGCTGTGGGTGTCTTGAAAGAAAGACTATGCATTTGCTTTTGACAAAAACTTGATATACCTACAAAATGATTATTATGCTAAAGAGTGGGCTGTAGGTATCTGCTCCTGAGAGATTACCATGTTTCCACCTTTGGAAGCTTATGGGTGGGGTTTTTCTGAACATACAATTTGCCTTTGACAGGAAACTTGATAGACTTTTACAGCGATTATTATGTTAGTCATGAACTGAAAGGTGGGCTGATAACCATTTTTACACCTTCGATGATCCAAGTGGTGGGCTTGTTATGGTAAATTCCATATTCCAGCCCACAGGGCTGTCAGGTCTGCAAGAAAGATGTCTGAATGCTCACTCTATTTCAAAACTGCCTGCAAGAAACTTATCTGTGTCTAACCTGTACTAAACAAGCTGCCTCAACATGAATTAACAAGTGAGTGAACGGAAAGTGGAATAGAGGTCTGTGCTTAACATTATCACCACATGAAAGCATACAAACTTCATAAAAAACAATTCCTTGAACTATCAAGAACTTGCTGCTAATGGTAAGACAGATGGGGCAAAATATTTGAAGAAAAGCCATCCATGAAATTTGAGTAGGTCTTGTAGACTCGAACTGGTTATGAACATAAAAAACTAAGAAAACATGATGTTTAACTTTTTAGATTTAGGAGATTATTTTCTTAAATTTGTCAGACTTTGAAAAGTCTGCAAATGTGTTAAACACTATATTATTGTAATTAACTTGTACTTTACAATTCACTGATCATAACGATTTAATTTATTATTAACAAGAACATCACTTACTGTCGTGAGAATTCCATTATAGTCCAGCACTAATACATCATGTGCCACTAAAGTTAACTATCACCAAAACTTTTAATTAAACAAAATCAACATTTGTATCCAGTCTTGACCTTATGACAGAGTGTTGCTATGTAAGATGGTTTTATGGCTTTGTGGTCGGTTGACACCCAGTTCAAGAGGAAGAACTCTGGATGCATATTCACTCTAAAGCTTGTAGTTAAGTACTCTGATTCCACCAAAACCTGATACCAAGTCAGGGGCTGTTTCTCAAAAGAAGAGTTATTTGCCACTGAGGGCATAGCTTTGCTACAAAATCTTAGGAAACTGTACTGAGATTCTTGCTCCATATAGCATCCGGTTTGCTCCATATACTTCAAGTCCCATCAGGTCTTCAAGCCACGGGGTGGCTTACTTACAACCTGAAATCTCCTTTTGCCCACAGCCCATTGACCAAGATGTCTCCCTGAGTTTGACTAAGCTTTAGACAGGTTTCTTTACTAGAGAACTCTGACTTTTTACTTAGAAACTTGCTATTTTAAATTCTTTCTCTGCTCCTTTGAGATGTAAATCTTCTCCCTACCTCTTGCCAGCTTCAAAATCCAGGAAAGTCTTTCTCAAGAAGATGGGAGTCACCCCTTTTTAGTGTAATCACTGAAGGAGACAACACTTCTAACTCCCAGTCTCTGTGTGTGTGCGCACACGCGCACGCCCACTCATGCCAGGTAGGGGACAGGGGAGCGAGTTGGAGCCTAACTGTGTGATAAGCAACAATTAGCCAACACAGATAGCCTAATCACATTGATCAGTCTCTCCAGTCTTCCAGTACGTCTCCACTAGCTTACCCAACTTCTTAAAAATCTTCCTGCCTTTTGTTTCAGTGGAAGCGAGTTCAATCTTCTTCTCCTATCGCAATAGTCTTGAATACATTCTTCTTTGCCCGTTTAACTCCATCCCCGTCTTTGTTTATTTTTATTTTTTAACAACACTGAAGGCTCATGGATTATTTTGGCAAGTGGGTCAAAGGAGTATCACCAAATTTTGTATATGTTGCTTAAAAAATGAAAACGCAAAAGGCGCTTAAGTATTGTAAAATCATTCCCAGCTGTTTGAGCAAGCATAATACAAAATGTGTGCTGAGTACATCTATACTGATAAACTGACTGGAGTAAAGTTGTATTTCTTCTTCTTGTCTGACACCCTCAGGATCCATCCTCATGCATTCCTTAAGTTTTTGCTTATATAAATTAGAAACATTTGGCAATCCTTTTGTTGCATAAATCTTGGCCTGAGAGGAGGGAGTCTGTTCTTGCCTGTCTGGGGTGTGTTTTCGCTTGACTTTGGATACAGGACTAGAGCCAATGAAGGGTTGTAGTTTTAGGCATAAGGTGGTAGGTTTTAGGCATCAGGACAAACGACATCCTTGGGCAAGATCATTATCACAGGTGAGTTTTAATAAAATGTTCAAGTGAGATAAGACCATCCTATTCACTCAGGGGAGAAGGGGTTGTTTCTGCTGACAGAGGTGGGGGTTGGGGTAGTCATTGGTTTGGGGATGCTCAGGGTATTCAGACTCTTCTGAATTTACCCAAATCACAGGCGCCCACTCTTCTACAACAAATGTTCCACTTTTCACATAATAGACCTGGCAAGGTTGTAAATTCTTTTTATATTGTAGTTAAGCAATTCCAGATACAACTTCCCATCTAATTTTAAAATTGCGTCAGCCCTGAGGCTGCAAGAAAGGAGACTTTTTTCTTAAGGTAGTCATAAAGCCTCCCTGACCATGTGTTGAAGCAAGAATTCTAAACCCTCCCTTTGCTATTTTTTTAGTTCTCAATGCAGCCTGAAGCAGCTGGCCCACCTGAAAGCATTTACATTTCTAATTTACATGGTAATTATTGAGCCAATGTCTTGTTTAAAGTGCACTTTTTATTCACAGGAAACACAGATCATAATTTTTAAAAACTGTTTTGCCACTTCAGGGCTTAGACTGCTCGTGTCTTGTTCTTTATCAATAACGGGATTGTCACTGCTTTTCAACCCAATTAAGTGAGGTAACCAAACAAAAACTATTAACAGAAAGCCAGAAAATTCTTTAAAAAACATTAGCATTTTAAGAATAAGAAAAAAAAATTATCAGAAGGTGTTCTGTAATACAAAAATAAATAGTAAGCAATAATATCACTAAATTTCTGGGTAAATTTAAACAAACATGTGAATGGCAGTAATGGTACTAGCAATAATCATAATTTGAAGGATTAAAAATCAGGAACAAATTCCTGAATAACAATACCATATAAATCGTAAGAAGGGTTATCACAATTTTATTTTCTAATATTCTTGTATTGTTTTGGAGGCGAAGATATTAATTACCTTCAGACTTCATTAGTTATGCATGACAATATTTGAAAGGTCTGAAGTGTTTTTCAACATCAGCAATCAATATTCCAATTTTCTGGTCACCCACTGGATGTTCAACAACTCAATTCAGATACATTTAACTCATTTCAATCCAGTTCAGTTCAACTCAGTTCAACTGAATTTGGACACTACCTGGAGTTAGTGTCAGAATCCATAAATTTAAGGGTTTTGTCCCATAAACCTGCAGCACTTTGGATGCCCATCAAAAGTCTCCAGCCTTACGTACTTCTGACCACCTGGCTATATATCAGGAATTCTTACCATCCCTCTCAGCAAATTTGATAATTTGCTAGAATGGCTCACAGAAGTCAGAGAACACTTTACTTACACTGACCAGTTTGTTATGAAGGCTGTAATTCAAGAACAGCCAGATGCAAAAGGTGTGGGGAAGGGCTACATAAAGCCCTCCTGTTTTCACAACCCCAGCCTGGAAGGTCATTCAATCTCATCAATCTCATTGTCCAAGAGTTTTCATAGTGCTTAATCTCTCCTTCTTTGAGGTAGATGGGCTGACTGTTCCAACCCTCTCACCAAGGTCTTTCTGTTGATCAGTGCCATTTTGAGACTATCTAGGGAACCCATCCTTCCTCAGTCACCTCATTAACACAGACTCAGGTATGACTGAAAGAAGCTTATTATGAATAATAAAAAACCACTCCTACCCTCCAGAAAATTCCACGGGTTTTAGGATTTCTGCGCCAGGAAAAAGGACAAAGACTACATGTAGTCACGCACATATACCACTTTGGTCTTGTAGGAATTGTATTGCAACTAAAAATTTCCTATCACCTAATGACATTATAGCTGTGGTAACCTAGTAGTGCAACACGTGACTCCAGTGTTTGTGGTGATGCTGGTGCAAACAAACCTACTCACTGTTAGTCATATAAAAGTATAGCACACACAATTTTGTAGGGCATGATAATGATACATGATAATGATAATAAGCAACTATGTTACTTGTTTGTGTTTTTACTATGTTATACTTTTTTCCTTTATTTTAGAGTGTACTTCTACTTACAAAAACCACTTCAGGCAGTTGCCTTAGGAAGTGTTCCAGAAGAAGGCATTGTTATCATAGGAGATGACGGCTCCATGTTCCTGCCCCTGAAAACCTTCCAGCGGGACAAGACTCAGAGGTGGAAGACAGGGATATCAGTGATCCTGATCCATTACAGGCCTACAATACTGTGCGTGTTTGTATCTTAGTTTTTAATGAGCAAATGTAAAGAGAAAAAATAATTTAAGTAGAAAAAAAATCTTATAAAAACACCAAAGAACATGTTTTGTACAGTTGCACAATATGTTTGTGGTTTTTTCAAAAAATTTATTTTAAAGATGTGGGGTACAATTCAGGATTAGGTATACAAATGGTCATTGCACAGGTAAAATTTGGGCCTCACTTGGGTCCCCACTTCCCCTGGTTTGAGATCAGATACACTTATTGATGAAGTGTGTCCCCTTCCCCCCTCAACCCCTGGCAGTTCCCCACTACTGCCAATCCCTTTCTTATAGTATTATGATAATTGTTCAGGATCTGCTTATGAGTGAGTATTTGTGTTTTAAGCTCAGCATTTTTGAAAAAGTGCAAAGAGCTTAAAAATATTAAGAAGTTTAAAAAGTAAAAAAATCTTATGGTAAGCTAAAGTAAATTCATTATTGAAGAAAGAAAATGTTTAAAATAAATTGAGTGTAGCTTAAGTGGACAATGTTTGTAAGTCTATAGTTGTGTGTAGCAATGTCCTGGGCCTTTGTGTTCACCTACCACTCACTCACTGGCTCACCCAGAGCACCTTCCAATCCTGCAAGCTTCATTCATAAGTGCCCTAGAGAGGTGTACCATTTTAATCTTTTGTACTGTATTTTTGCTGTACCTTTTCTATGTTTAGATACACAAATACTTGCCATTGTGTTACAGTTGCCTACCTATTTAGTACAGTAGCATGCTGTACAGTTTTGTGGCCTAGAAGCAATAGTCTATACCATGTAGCCTAGGTGTGCAACAGGCTGTACTATCTAGGTTTGTGCGAGTACTCGCTGCAATCAGCACAAGGACACAATCACCTCTGTCCATTTCTCAGAATGCATCCTGTTGTTAAGCAGTACAGGACTGTATTTTTGTGCACTATACCACAAAGGGTAATTGCTAAAATAGTAGACATAAACTGTATAACTTCCAAATCAGTAAAGGAAAAAAAATATACATAAAATCAAACAAAAACACTTTTCTTTTTTTGAGAAAACAAGATTTATGGAAGAGCCAAAAAAGCTCCCAGAATGTAAGGGGACCCTAGAGGGTTGCCCTCAAAACACATTTTAATTACTCCAGTAAAAGCAAGAAAAGGAGGAAGAGCAACATAAATAGTAAGAAAAACAGAAAGTGCTATCCAAGATAGAGAAACATACCCACATATGTCACTAACTACGGTAAATGCAAGAAGGTTAAGCTGACTAGTTTAAATAGGAAGATTCCCACACAGATTTGAAAAATAAGTAGTTATGCTCTATTTAAGAAATACACCAATGTAAAGACTTAGAAAAGCTGGAAGCAAAAGGAAGAAAACAAAATATGACATACAAACACTACCAAAGAATAATTCGGTTGCTATTTAATAACAGACTAAATAGACTTTAGGGAAACAACAAACATTGCTACATAGAAGAAAATTGCTACGTAATTATAAAGGATGCAATTCAACAGGAAGATATCATGATACTAAATGCATCCTTTAAAACAATATAGCCTCAAAATATATAAGGAAAAATTGGTAGATTATAGGGCAATTGGGCATTTTGGCCATACTGGGGTATTTCGGCGTGCCCCTACCCCGCTTAATGCAGGTCTTAGGTTGGGCTCTCTGAGCTAGGCCTGGGCCTGGACTTGGATTCCTAGGACTGGGATCAGCTTTTGCTTCCAAAGAACTCCCTGCTTCTGATTCTATTCAGTTTGCTTCCCTCTCTCTCCCTCCCTCTCTCTCCCTCCCTTCCTCTCTCTCTTTCTTCCTCTCTCTCGCTCCCTCCCTCCCTCCCCCTCTTATTTATTTATTTTTGAGATGGGTTCTCGCTCCGTTTCCCAGGCTAGAGTGCAGTGGCACAATCACAGCTCACTGCAGCTTCGGCCTCCTGGGCTCAAGCAATCCTCTTGCTTTAGCCTCTAGAATACCTGGGGCTGCAGGCATGAACCACCATACCTGGTTTATTTTTTATTTTTATTTTTTGTAGAGACAGGATCTCGCTATGTTGCTCAGGCTAGATCTGCTCAAGCGATCCTCCCATTTTGGCATCCCCAAAGCTCTGGGATTACAGGCATGAGCCACCACACCCATACAAATTTATGTTTTGACGATTTCCCTTATTTTCTTGTGATCCCAGTAATGTACTAAAATATACATGCTGCAATTCTCTAGTTTCTAGTTGTATCGGAGCAGGAGGGGCTTTCAGAGAAAGTCTTCTATCCTATTGCTAGAAACAGATGCAGTCGATCGTTTCTTTACTGTCTTCTTTCTTTCAGTCATTTCCCCTCACCAATTTAATCTTTGTTCTAATGGAGGCAAAAGTGACATTTTTCTAAAATGCTGCTCCAATTGTGTCACTAGCCTGCATTCAAGTCTTTTGTGTCTTAACATCATGCTGATGAAAGTTTGATTGTCTTCATCTAGAGAAAAGTCTTCTTTAGGAATCTGCCTCTGTCTGTCTCCCCTGCACCATCTCTTTCAGGCTCATGCTGCAAGGAGGAACTTAGCAGTTTGGGACTCTCCACAATCTCTCTGCACTCTGCATTTTGTGCAGACGGTTTCTGCCTCTAGGTTTCTCCCCAAATTCAGGATGAATATTGAGTGAATATACACTAGCATGGCCATGCTGGTTGTTAAAATATCAAAACCCTCTCATACAAGTACGTAAATTATCACTACCCTGTCTTTTTCCATAGGATTTTTTGGCTTCCGACCCCCAAGTCTGGCAAATCAAACACCTGGCAAGGCAGGGATAGCAACAGGGTTCGACCCCAAGACCCTGTCCAGAGCTAAGTCCTGATTGATTTGAATGTCGTCCCTGCTTCCACCCTTCTTTTTCTGAGCAAATCCTACTTATACTTCAAGATTCTGACAACAAACTGCTTTTCCTATGAAGTTTCCATGCCCTTCTTTCTGTGCCCCCTTTTCCATGCTGTACCAGCACTCTGTGCATGCCTCTGCCCTCTTGTGTCCTGCGCCGTGTCATACATGCCCCTCCTGCACACTAGACTCTGGGCTCCTCAAAGACAGGGCCATGTCTCAATTATTGTGGTATGAACTGTGGTTTGCATGGTGCCTGACACATGATCAAACCTCAGTAAAGCCTAGGATTTTGCACTGTGCTTTTATATTGGCACATCCTTTCTCTAACACTAGGGGAGAAAAAGAGAGACTAAAAACATCTCTAACTTGGTTTATCTTCTTGCGTTGAGCATGAGTGCAGCTGCTGCTGGTAGGATGAAGCCTCCATTTTTCTGGAACAGAGAATATCAGTGAAGCCCAAGGGGAGGAGACTCTTTCTGGGTGGAAGACTCTCCCATTCCAATTTGAGCAGGAATAGACCCCACAGAACAGCCTTTGTTTAATATTTTATATATAAAAATAATGTTGAATGACTTCTGATTATTTACTGAAATTCTAGATGATCAAAAAGTCAGGATGAAAAAGATAAACTGAGTGCAAAAATATTGTACTAGAAATTTTGTTTTCCACTTTGGGAAGGTTTTTAATTTTGAAGATAATTATCCTTAGATCTCCCTTCATACTGTAATCAAAAGTCTGTAACACGCTTTTTATATTGCTTTTATTTCTGGTTATCACTATGGTAACAGAGTCTTCTTCCAACATATGTGCATTTTGAGCAAATCTCTTACTTAAGAAAAATGCCAAGAAGCACAAAAAGGAAGAAGAAGAAGCAGCAAGTGGCTTCTGTCAAATAGGTTTTATGATGTTTGGTCGTCAACTTGGTACAAAATAAAAGCAAGCAATTTCTTCTTTGGGTGATTCAAATACGGGCAAAAAATATAACCACTTTTGAAGAAGTCATAAAATTTACAAGAGTGAAAAAAAGTCTGGTACCTAAGATTATAGAAAAGGAAACTGAACAAAGATGAATGAATTAAGGTTCAGAAAGTTAAATGACTTGCTTTATAGTCCCATAGCTAGTGAATGGTAAAGCTCAGTTGAGTGTTTTTTCCTTTGGGATAGGACCTTGTGAATGACAAGGAGACACCCAAGGAGGCATGGCTAAGCTTTTATTACAGAGGAGCATGCCGATCTATTTGCATATTGATTCGCTCATATTGAATGTTTATGGATCAGACCCTATGCTAGGTTTTGGAATTCAATGAAGAACCAAATATCTATTAAATTTCACAGAGTTTACAGACAAGTGAGAGACAGATACCAACTTATAATTACTAAAAAAAAAATATGGTTAGCTGTTGCAAAAAGAATATGAAGGTAAAGTATCTAGTGCTAGGAGAAAGCAGGTAATGTGTGAACATAATAGAGCAAAATGGTTAGAGAAAGCGGCCTTGGTAAAGTTACTTGATTTGAATCCAGAAATAGTATTTGCTGAATGCCAAGGAGGCAGAAGAGCATCTTGCAGAGGGCACTAATGCAAGGTTCCTAGAAGAAACACATCATGTATCTATGGAGCAGAGGGAAGTTCTGGACTTTGTGCATGATGAGTGCTGGAGAGGATGTTGGTTGGCATCCTTTGGCTCATCTTATCGATGTTGGGGCTCCCTGGGAAGCCACTGGATCAGATTTATAATTCTCAAGTGCTCATGTGGGCTGCTGGTGGAGTAGAAGACTAAGAATAGGAGTGAGAGAGCCAACGAGGACAATTTTCAACAGTCTGCATGGCTGCTGATGGTAGTTTTCCTTTAAGAGGTAACCGTGGAGGCCAAGGGAAGCGGGCGGATTAAAAATACATTTTGGAAGTAGAGAGACAAGGCAATCAGGAAGGAGGGAAAAGATGTGTCAAGGATGACACCAATGGAATCTTTTTCATAATCAAACCAACTGGACAGTGGGACCAAAGCTGTTCTTAGTCCCCTATAACTCTCTTGATCCTAAAATGTGGGTGATTCTTCAGGAACTGGTCTCTGCCTGTTTCTTAAGAGAAGTTTTCCATAGAAATTCCTGGAAACTTCTATTTCAGAATCTGAGTTGGTATTGTTAATATGTAAGAGGAACTATCTGACAATAAGCCGTATGATCATGCTTATAAATCCTGTTTAGGTGGTCGAGTTGCTAGTGAAAACTCGTTATTGAAGCATAGACAAACATATTATGGATTTACTTGCAGAGTTTCTTTCAGGAACTCCTATAGTAAATACTAAACCAAACTACAAAATTCAAAGTATCCTCTTTCTGCTGATGAAAGTTAAAGTTGACTAGAGTCAATAATCGTGCTACCTCTCTCGTGTAAGACTTTTCAGGATTTTTCTAGTCCTTCTAATCAAATGCCTTACCATGTTTAAAGGATCCTTCATGATCAAATTATAGATTTATTTTTCTAATTCAGGATGTTTTCGTTACAAATAAAGAAACTTCAGCTCACACTGACTTAAACAATACTGGGCTTATTTACTCAAATTACTGTAAAATCCAGATCTTTGATTAGAATCTGGTCTTATTTCTCTGTGATTCCCCTGAGTACCTGGTGTATCCTCAGCCTTGCTCTCTCTTTAAAAATTTTTTAATTTTAAATTGACAATAATAATTGTACATGTTATATATCTATGGGGCACTATGTGATGTTTTGATATATACTTACATTCCAGGATGATTACATCACACTAAGCAAGAAAGCCATCACCTCACATACTTGCCATTTTTTTGAGTGGTGAAAATATTTAAGATCTACTGTTTTTAGCAATTTTGAAATATACAATGCATTGTTTTTTATTACAGGCAACATTCTGTGCAATACATTACTACAACGTATTCCTCCAGTCTAATTGAAATTTTGTACCCTTTGATCAATATCTCCCCTTTCCCCATTTACTTCCCTCCCCAAGCCTCTGGTAGGTGATTAGTAGAAGCTGGCTCTCTTGATGACTGCAAGACACATGATGGCACTGTTTCTCATTCATACGTAGGGGACTAAGAGGACACTGATTCCCACAACCATAAAACAAAGGCCCTGAACTTCGTTGTGATGGAACCAACCTAGGCAGATTGCGTGGGGTGGAGATAATAAGTTCTTCTGATTGGCAAAAGACACTCCCCTAGTTCCACAGGTGATTTCACCACAACTCATGGTTAGCGCAAAATGGGGAAGGACGGCTCTTTAAAAAGAAAAAAAAATCTTTTATTTTTTTTTTAGAATAGAAACACATGTTACAAACTGCTAAGACTACTAAAAGAAGAGTTGTTGGTTGGGGCAATAAAAATAAGTTTTTTCAATGATGAGACTCCAGTGCCTGCAGACCAACTCAGGTTGACAGGAAGCAGTAGTATAACCTTGTTGCAATGTTCAAATTTAAGATACTGAGGTGCCCAACGTGACAGTTTCTATAAACTTCAATTTTAGTGCAGACTCCTTTTTGAGTTGAGAGTTTGAATATATCAAAGTAAAATATATTTGCTAATTAAAAGAAATCCTTATACTTCTTGGAAGGTAAGGGTGGTGGAATAGATGATGGTTACACTACACATGAATATTCATATACTTCTCCATCTTTTTCTCACTCGCTCCACTCCTGTAGTATACATTCTAATTCAATTTATTAAGTCATAACCAGGACAATATGTCCAAGAATTTCTGTTGTATTTTTTTCTGTTTTATGTCACTTTACATGTATCACTAGACTGTAGGCTCCCAGAGTGCTAATTAATTCTTATAGCCCAGCTCGTGGCATTTTATTAAATTCTTACTGCATATTTGTAAATTGAAATGATCTATTGATTCCTCAAGCATTTATTAGACTCCTGTTAAATACCAAAGTTTTAGATCTTCAACAAGGCCATAAAGTCTTTTCTCTAGACTTGCCCTCATGCAGTTTTCTCTGCATTCCTATATACCCTAAGATAGCTGCATTGTTGTCTTCCATTTGTCCTTCTTTTTTTTTAGTGTCATTACATCAGAGTAAACTTTCTTTAGCTAGTCTATGTAAAAGAGAAACTCTTCATTATTCCTCCGACTCTGCTTTCATTTTCTTAATGTTGTGTTAATATGTGTATGTATCTATTGTTTGTTTTTCCTCTGCTGGAGTATAAGAGACTTTGTCCATTTTTTTTCTAATACTACCTGCCACATAGTAGGTCCTCAGTAAATATAGTGGAGTGAATGAATTCCCTGAGTCTCATTTTAGGGCATAATATCTTTCTAAAAAACTCTCTTGCGGTTTCCTCCAAGATAGGTTAAGAGCTCCTCCTAGGTGCTTGCATAGAACCTGATGCATCCCTTATTACAGCATATATAATAATTTACTCAACAGTTATTTAATTTTCTTTTTTTGTTTTGTTTTGTTTTGTTTTGTTTGAGTTGGAGTCTCACTCTGTTGCTCAGACTGGAGTGCAGTGGCCACTCCCGGCCACCGCAGTCTCGACCTGCTGGGCTCCAGCGATCCTTCTGCCTCAGCCTTCCAAGTAGCTGGAACTACAGGTGTACGCTACCACAGCCGGCTAATTTTTTGATTTATTGTAGCGATGAGGTCTCACCAAGTTGCCCAGGTGGGTTTCGAACCTGTGGGCTCAGGCATTCCACTCACTTCAGCCTCCCAAGGCACGAGATTACAGGCTGAGCCACTGAGCCCAGCTTAATTTTCTTTTCTTCCCCATCAGATTGTAAGTTTGTGATGACAGGTATTCTATTTTGTCCAGAGTTGAATCATGTTAATAAGTATTTAATTAATGAATA
>CAUYQG010262407.1:0-31480 GCA_963574415.1 Tarsius wallacei
CTCTGTGAACCTCTTCTGGTTTTGAGTGCTTCCCAACTCATGAACTGTTCTTTGCTCAAATAAATTCTGTTCAATTTAATTTGTGTAAAGTTTTTTCTTTTAAGATGATAAATTCCAAAATTCTTAAAATAGCCCCCAGGCCTATGTGACCTGAACTCTGCCTGTCCCCCCTGTCCCATTGTGAGTCCTCCAATCTCACCTCTCCTGTGTGAGGTGAGAGGCAACAGCCAGAGGGTGCCCATCATGCCTGGATGAGTTACTGCTTCTTGTCACTTAATTCTTCTTCAAACACAGATGCTTCTTCCTTAGAGATGCCTTCCTTTCTATCTCATTGTTTGCTGTCCATATTATTATAATATTCTTTTCCTTCATAGTATTTACAACAATGTACATACATACATGTGTTGTGTGGTTATTTTTATACCCCTTACACACACACACACACATACATTACATTTGTGGACCACTTCACATCCAGTGAATCACCCAGTGTCTGATATGTAAGTGGCACCTGATAAATGCTAGTTGATTCTTAATGAAAATGCTAACCTGCTCTGATACTGATGACAAAGGAAAAGAGAAAATTTGAAAATGTCTTCCTTTAAAAGAGTTATTTTTAATAGTTTACAATGCTTGCCTGTTTTTTTATTTAGATTTTAATTCTTCATGACTAGATTCCACCCAAAGATGTTTCTTTTGAGGCAAAGACAAGGAGGAAGCAAAGTTGAGGGAGGAGGAGGAAGAAGGATTATTCTGATAATGTCTGTATTTTGTGAAATTTGAAATGGTACAGTGTCCAAAACAACTTCTGATTTCACTTTTAGTTCAAGCACTTCAAAAAGAAGTTCATTTATAAAGCATCATATCTCTCTGGTCATTCACTGAATATTTATGAGTACCAATCACTTTACTAGAGGGGGAGTTAATGCAAGAAAATAACTGTGACAGGAAAAAAATAAGTTTTCGCAGCTCCTTCCCTTCTGCTTCCTCCAATTTGCCCCCTTTTTCCCATTTCAATTCCAAAATGCCACACGCAGTCAATGCAAAGCCTTCTGTCCCAGCCAGCTCCGTTCTTGAGTCTTTTAAAATCTGGCTTGCTTAGACTATACTAGAAAGGAAAAACATCTCTCAAGGAAGATCAATGGGAAAAACAAGAAATACAAGGCCACTTAGGGCTGAGTCTGAGAAGGATGAAGGAGTTTGAAAGAAAAAGATACAGAAGCACATGGTATTTGTCAGGCTGTGCTGAGTAGGGCTAGAGGAACAGACAAAGACAGATTTTAAATTTTTGTTTTTATTTACAGATTGATCACTTTTTCAAGAGACCAAGGAAAAATTTGAAATTATTAAGAATTCTATCTGGGTTGTAAGCATAACATCTCTAAGTATCCAACAGAGATAAGAGAGGATCTTAAATGCAGACATAACATTCCACATGTTGAATAAGATATATGGAGCCAAAACAAGGAACTTCACTTAGGAATGACATAAATGAAAATAATTAGCAATTGTGTCATCTGATCTCCAAAATTTTTCAACTTATCTAAAACATTAGCAGCCACTGATCCAAACCATGTGCTGTGAGAACTCTGTGTTCTGAGAGCTGGAACTGGAGAGTAAGAAATCAAGGGAGAGATAAAACAGATGCTGCCTTCAAGGTCTCACCGTACCATCAGGGGAAACATGTTAAATCACCAAATGACTGTCAAATGTAGAACATAGATTTTTTTTTTAATTATCAAAGTTCACCAAAAGGGCTGATTAATATAAACCAGAATTGTTGGAAAAGTTTTCCCAAAGAAGATATAACTTGAAAAGCAGATAGAATTTCAGTAGGGGACAAGGAGGAAGAATACAGCAGTATGATCTCAAGTTAAGGAGCCTCTCACCTCCTGAACTCCTGAGTCTGACTTTCACTACTGATGGTTTTGAGCAGGGGAGTCCCAAAATGAAAGATAGGGTTGCTTGAGTGTGGAAACTCAATGGGATCTTAGACTCCCAGTGTTCAGTGTGTGGCCCAGCAGGGTGCCATGGGGTCCTCCTGTGGATCACCAAACTGACCCCCACATCAGGTTCCTTGATCTCATGTTAAGTGCACATGGTGACTTATTCCATAGGCACACATTTTCCTGGTGATGAGACAGCTCTAGGTTTGTCCCCATTGGTCCACAGCGGCCTAGGTTACATTCGTCTTGATGCAACTGTCAACAAGGCCTCTTTCACTCTCAAAATTGTCCAGTTTGGATGACATATTATATGGCCGCCTTAGATGTGGTGTTTTTCAGAGAGACCTATGAAGTTATTTTTCAATGTTATTATATTTGATATGTATAAACTAAAAGTAATACATTTGAGGAGAGTATCGAGGATCCTAACTCAGTATTTTAGTGAGAGGTCTCACAGCCCCTAAAACGTTAGGCAACAAAGAAAAACCTCCATTGCACAGGGATCTACTGAGAGTCACCATTTTGGAAAATACTCAATGTTATGATTAGTTCATTATCAACAACCATTGAGCTAACTGTGGTCTTCGACTGCTGCCAGTTCTTGCATTTTGATTATAAATCATTGTTAGCTTGGCTTCTGATGACAAGTTATGCTTGTCGGATTGTTTATAGGATTGTTTGTTTAACCCCTCAGGACAGTAATGCCTGTTAGCTTATTAATGCTTTGGGCTTAGGCTTTAAGAACCATGGGAATTTCACTTGAAACAGGAACCAATTGCATTCCTACAGCTATAGCAAATCCAAATGTAGCCTTCCATTCCCAAATGCACTTGTACCATGGAACTTTGTTGTTGCTTCTGAATTCTTTTCCACTGGAAACTGTGGAAGGGTAGAGAATGTTTATTATAGTTCTTTGCTCTGACAAAGTAGACAGTAAAATAATGAGGGTCCTAGGGTCAAATAGAAGACACAGTAGCAAGACTATTTTTTAGGGGGCTTCTGTGAACATTAAGAAGAAAGGCCACAGCAAAGGATGGTGGAGTGGACATGAAAAACATTGGGCAAGTGTAGTGTTGAGGGTCCCAGGAACATGCTTTCTGCATCCAGCCATTCATAGGAACTTTTGACAGGATCCAGATCTGAATCTGCAATTCTTTATAATGTATCTATGGCTGATCTATGCAAAATAATTGCTCTAAACTATTAAAATTCGTATCCAAAATGATTCCTTTTCATTCCTCAATTTTCTTGATTTGTCTTTACATACCTGATGCAAATGCTATTAAAATAAACAGATGACTTCACTCTTTCACCAAGAAACTTTCTTGAAGATTTAAATCCATGGAAGAAGATGTAAATCTTTTAAAAGCAAAGTAAGAGAAATGGTGTTATGAATTCCTGCTTTACAACAAAATACATAATCAGATGCTTGGGTTGGTTCCCTGTCTAAAAGTCTTTTTGTACATATAAAGTTATATTTTATTATTTGTATCCAATAATTTTTTCCAAAGAATATTCTTAGTTTTTTACTGAAGAAAAAGAATGCTCTTACTGCTTAGAAAAAGGTGTAAAATATTGATAAACTCCTCAAGTTGATTCTGCAAGTCAGCAATTTCAACATTTCCCAATTTCAGGTAAACTGGTGTTCGTCTAACAAGTTTTTTAAAAATTCTTATGACCAAAATTGTGAGAAATTGTGCAGATTGCAAACAAGCCTATAAAAAATAACCTCATTTGCTAATGACCAAACAAAACATTATGTTCCTATGATTTAGAAACCACCGGTGAGTTCCGAAATTTGACAGAAAACTAATGCCAGAGTAGTAAAGGGAGTGATATGGTATCATCATTCAAGGCAAATGAAGTCATTTCAATCTTCTTAATACTAGCTCCGGGAAAAAATACTTTTATCTATCCTGTCTTCCAGGGATTAAATCAACATTGTTTTGTGTGTGTAAAAACTACACACACACACACACATTCTTCTTCCTCCCCCTAGCTTTCTCTAAATGATATAACTGACTCTAGCCAGAAGCATCAATAATGGGAACTATGTACCTTTTTATTTCACTCATGCATCTATTAAAACTAGGCAGTGTTTGGTCATTTAAGTTAAAACTGGCACTTGAATCACACCCATGGATAGATCTTTGACTGCAGAGCAGACAGGCGTATCGAGTCATAAAGAAGCAGAAACAGGCTCCATGTATGCTCCATGATTCCCTCAGCTTCTCTTTACCGCCTGCACATTTCATTCAAATCTGAGCGATTCACCCAGAACCTCTGGCAGACTCCAGGCAAGACATGAGCTGCAAATACCACCCTGGGCAGAGCTGGGGAAGTTGAGCTAGGAGCCGTCGGCCAGTCCTGGAACATGGTGCTGCAATTGTGACAAACTGAGCAGAAGCCAGAGGAGGATGAAGACTCCTGGCAGTGCCCTGGAGCTGCTACCACACATCCTCCCAGGGCTCAGTCACAGATACCCAGAGAGGCGGTCCAGCTGGAGTCTCACAGAACAACTGGAGTCAGATTAAAATTCCAACGTGTCTCAGCAAGGCTTTTGTCATCCCCAGGACCAGAACCCTAAAATATTCAGGAAGGTTAACACCCGGATGCCCTGGGGAGTTATAGCAGCGAGAAAGCCTTTCTCCAGCTACATAGCCCACTCAGAGGCAGGTCAGATTGTCAGTACTTAAAAGCCTTACTCAGTGAGATCCTTTATAAAATGAATTGCTTATCTTTGACAGCATTAAGGAGGTAGGTATTCAACTTTCAAAACTACCAAAGGAATCCAAAAAAGTCAGAATTAAACAAACTTGAAACAAATTTTGCTCTTTCATTTATTCATTCATTCAGTCATTCACACACGTCTATCTGATGCCTACTGTGTTCTTAAGCCTTCCATACACAGAAAACGAAAAGCCCAGAAGAAAGTGTCCTTCGATATTACAGCCAATCCTCAATTAATCTCTGTACCCATAAATTTGCAATCAGAAACTGGCAATCAGTAGGCTCCCCCATCCAGATCTCTCGTTCAGGTCTTCTATTTTTTTCACTGTCTAGAATGCTCTCTGCACGTCCCTCCCCATCGGTTTGAGTAGTCTCGGGTTCTCTTTTAAGTCCCCACACTTGAGCAAACTCTTGCCCCCACCCCCAGAAGTAATGGTCACCCCCTCATTTTGCCTGGGGGACACGTGCAGACCCCACACCCCACTCCACTGTGTGAAATCTGTCTCCCGGCCAGGTGCAGTGGCTCACACCTATAATCCCAGCTCTTTGGAAGGTCAAGTTGAGAAGATTCAACACCAGGCGGGATATCTCTACAATAAATCAAAAAATTTGCTGGGTGTGGTGGTGTGCTCCTGTAGTTCCAGATACTTGGTAGGCTGAGGTAGAAGGATCGCCTGAATCCAGCAAGTCGAGGCTGCGGTAGCCGTGAGCAGCATGCCACTGCACTCCAGCCTGGGCAACAGAGTGAGACTCCAACTCAAAAAAAAAGAAAACAAAAGAAAGGAAATCTGTCTCCCACAGCTAACCCTTGAGACCTTCTCCAGGGTGGTCCATCTCCACGTCACCTGCTATGTACAGCTCCTTCCTGGCATATGGTAGACATTTAATACATTTTACTTAACTAATGACCTTTATGGCAGCAAAGTTATTATATTTGAATGTTCTCTCAGACCTCATTGAAACTGCTAACACCAAAAAGAAGCAGCCAAAAAAGGGGATAAAATACAAGCTGCGGTCTGAAGTTGCTCTGACTGTGAAATGGCCACAAAAAGCTGGGATGTCAAGAGCTTCTTCTGTGCAGGTGGGCCTCTCTGATGGGATGGGGCCTTTGGTGATAGTGCAGTTCATGAAGGAAGGCTGCTAGCATAGAAGGAGGGGACAGAGTGCCACAGTGGTGGGGGGGTGACATCCCATGGGGATGTGGGGAGCAGCACACCAGACAATTCATCCTGTCAAGACAGCCATCAGGTATGATTTCAAAAACAAGTCTGACAGGAAATGGAATCCTCTTAATGAGAATCAACTCAGCACACTTAATTTCGAAAACAGAGCCACACTGGAGTGGAGGGGTTCAAACACAGATTCTCATTCTCTCTGTCTCTCTCTCTCTCTCTCTCTCTCTTTCTCTCTCTGTCTCTCCCCCCTCCCCCATCTCTGTCTCTGTCTCTGTCTCTCTCTCTCCCCATCTCTATCTCTGACTCTCTGACTCTGTGTCTCCCTTCCTACATCTGTGTCTCTCTTTCCTTCCCCATCTCTCTCTCTATCAAACATAAACACACACACACAACACACACATACACACACACACACACACACACACACACACAGAGAGAGAGAGAGAGAGAGAGAAAGAGAGAGAGAACAAATCTCCTACAGTGGTTTTATTCTTTTGGTGGCTTGAACATACAATGCTGGCTCTCATCTCTTTATTTTAAAAAAACGCTTCCAAAGGCATTTTATATTTTTAATTTTTTATTTTATAATCATGTGGTACATATGACATATGAGGACTTGTTATATAGGTATATCGTGCAAAGGAAAGGCCTGAGCTTTTTTGATGACCCCCCCCAACCCCCCGTGGCGAGCACGGTATCCAGTGGGCAGCTTTGTATCTCTCTTATCCCCACTTTTCCTCCAACCCTCCCTTACTCCCTCCCCTTCCTCTCCCCTCCCTCCCTCCCTTAGCAGTGCCCAAGGTCTGTTGTTCCTACCCTTGTGCCCACATGTACCCGATGTTTCGTGCCCACTTATGAGTGAGAACATGTGATATTCAGTTTTTTGTTTCTGCAATAATCCACTTAGGATGACGGTCTCCAGCTATATCCATGTTGCTGAAATGGCCATGACACTGTTCTTTTTTATGACTGTGTAAAGGTATTATTAAAAGGAAAAAAAGAACAGAGGTGGACAATAGAGAAAATGTTTTGGAAGTAGAAAAGCAGACAAAAAGCACATGGACGGAACAGAGCCCAGAAAGCCCATGCCCTTCGTCTAAGCATAGAAAGTCCAGTTTTCTACACTTGATCTTAGCCAAACACAGAAACAAAGAACTGAGTAATACATGTTCTCACTCATAAGTGGACCCTGAACATTTACCATAATACAATATGAAAGGGATTGGCAGTGGCGAGATACTACGTGGGGGGCGGGGGGTGAGGACACAACATCAATAAGTGTATCTGATCTCAAACCAGGCAAAGCGGGGACCAAAGGGAGGCCCAAACTCTACCTGTATGATGACCACTTGTATACCTAATCCTGAATGTACCTCGCATCTTTAAAACAAAATAAAAAGAAAGAAAGCCTGATTTACATCACAGAGCCAGTCCCAGACCCAGGACTGTGTCACTGCAAGTCATCTGCCATCATGACTCCACAGAGCGGTGCTGTCCTGGAGTCCCCACTAGAGGCACATGGGGTGAGGGGTGGGCTGATGTGTTCCTGTGAAGGGTAGTCCTAAGTCTGTCATTGGGTCTCAGGACACTTAATGCATTCACCTAAGAATGAAGGAAGTTTAAGAGTTGGCATAGACAAGTACAAGCATCTCTGCTGGCAGGAAGCCAGATATGCCATTTCTTGCCTCCCCTCCTTGGCAATGAAAACCAGCATGGATCAGGCACAGTGGCTCAAGTCTATAATCCCAGCACTTTGGGAGGGTGAGGGAGGGCATTGCCTGAGCCTACGGGTTCGAGAACAGCCTGGACAACTTGGCGAGACCTCATCTCTATAATAAGTCAAAAAATTAGCCAGGCTGGTAGCGTGTGCCTGTAGTTCCAGCTACTTGGAAGGCTGAGATGGAAGGATCACCTGAGCCCAACGAGTCGAGGCTGCGGTGGCCATGAGCGTGCCACTGCACTCCAGCTTGGGCGACAGATTGAGACTCCACCTCAAAAAAAAAGAAAAGAAAAGAAAACCAGCATGGGCATAGAGAACACAACTCTCTGTCCATTTTCTTCTGTTGCAGGGATTTGAATTCAGTCCATCAAAGCTCAATCAAGTTGTCAGAGGGTGAGCAAAAGAATGAGGGCTTTGGGTCCCCAAGACTCCCTGAGGGCACAGCCCACGGCTTCACCTCTCTTTCCCCCCACCACAGCAAGCCAAACAGCAAGTCAAGTGCTTTAAAACTCTGTTAATACCTGAGCTAACGTAGGTATCAGGGAACACTTAATTTAATCAACGAACTTAAGAGTTTCAGAAGGGCAAGTCATGCAGCAAACTTCAGCATGTCCTGTTCCGTTGGAACCGTGAATGGAGAAAATAAGAAAGGGGTATTGTTTTTGTCCCTTTCAAGTCCTTCAGCCCTCATCGACCCTGAAGTTTAAAGTGGCTTCCTTGGACTCAAGGGTGCAGCTCAGCCCTCTCTCAGTGTTGTGCAAAAATGCCTGCACTAATTATGCTCTCAGCCTCTAAAACAGTAGGAAGATAATAACCCATAATGTGGCTAATTTAGAGGTCACCCTGATCTGGCGGTTAAGAATGCATTTCTTCTTACTAGCTTAAAATTGAGTCTGGTTATTTAGCTCCCAGACACAGCTCAAACAGCACTTTTGATTAATACAAGCATTGTGTGTGCCTTTTCACATGGTGTCTCATGGACATCATGGCACTTTTGCTTCTTTTGTACCCTGAAGGTGCTTTGGCATCAAGGTTGGAGGTAGAGTACAAATGGTGGAGGAAGAAAAAAAATCCTATAACTTCCATTGCTTGCATTTCTGCATGAGTTGGGGAAGGGTTTCTCATAAGGAGAAATAATGCCATGGCGACTCCACTTGCCTAGTGTGGAAGAGCTAGACCTCCCATTTGGCGACCACTGTGGATAACCATGAGTCACAAAGGTAAACAATGTCCTTCCTAAAGGGCCACAAGGAAGACAGGATCGCAACCAGGAGGGCTTTGTGGCAAAATGTCACTGTAACTAAACTGAGTAGGTTTTTTTCAAGCGCAAGCGTTGTTCAAGTCAGCACTCATTTGTTGAGCATCAGAATATGTCCAGGGTTGTGCCAGGGGCTGTAGATTCAAAGCAGTCTAGTGCAGAGGTTGTAAGTTCCAGTGGCAAGCACAGATGCTAAGTCAGTAATCCTAGTGAAGGTGAGTGTAGGGAAGATGTTTGTGCAGGAGTCCAGGGAGCACAGAGGATGGGCACTCAAGCTAAGGCTTGAGGTTCAGGGCTTGTCCCAAAGAGCCTTACCCTTAAGGGACCTGGGGGTGCCAAAACAGCAGAATGATAATGCGGCTGCCTGTTTTTTCCCTGTGAGTTCCTTCGCAGAGCCATTCACAAGCAAATACGACACTTTGGCCTGGCACGCGGAGACGGTCGGCAACACATCTGTTGATAGAACTCATGATAGAAATCATGGAATCTATTCTTGACCAATTAACTTTCCAGTCAGTTTTTCTTTTTCAATTAAATATTGGACCCCATAATCCGATGTGCCTTGTCTTCTGAGGAGTCTCTGTGAGCTCACTCTTTCACAAGGTGCTGAAAGAAAGCTTCTTCAGGGCAGGAGTCTGTCTTATTCATCCGTGTGTCTCCAGCTCATAGAACAGACCCTTGATGTTACAGATGCCCAGTGGCACCTAGTGCATGGAACTGTATTAAGAAGAACTAAGAATGGAAAGTCTACCCAACACAGCTTTATTTTAGTTACTTAAGGAGACTTGGTGGTAGAACAAAAGCTAAAAATAATATATACTGTATATGTACATCATGCATAATGTATACCACAACATACAATAGCATATGTGCAGCAGTATTATATATAATATTATTATATATTTACTATATATGAAATGTACAGCATAATATAATCTAACACATATTATACACATTTTAAGAAAGGAAAAAAAACTATTAAAATTGTAATACTCACTATATGCCAATAACAAAACATGAATACAAGTCGCATTTGACTTCTGCAATTACAAGAGGTGCTTAAAGTGGTTACCATCAGCATCCAGATACTTCTGATTACAGCGAATTAAAAGTAATGCATAAATAACATCTCTTAAAATATGTATACATTTTTAGGGCACCCCCCGATATTTTGTATTTATTATGTAAATTCACCATGAGATCCCTTTACACAAGGAGCCTTCCGCGTTGGCTTGCAAAAATGCAAAGGAAATGGGGTGTGGTTAAGGCAGAGGAAGAAATCTTTGAAGATCCCTAAACAGAAACACATAACGGGAGCAGGCTGAGTCTCCTGCTCTATTCTTGCTCACAACATGGAATGTGACTGCAGCTTCCTCTTCAAAAAGCAGTGTGCACGTTCAGAGAAATTTGTATATAAACCTGCAGCAACCTTTGCAGATCTCCTGTAGGAAGAAACACGGGGTCTCAAGCAGGCAGAAAATACTCTCCTTTGAGGTTCCAAGGACTCACCTGTAAAACTAACAATCTCTTCTTCTCCGATCTTCCCACTGCGAAAGGTCAGTGAAGCATCTGTAGCTGTAATTGACACATACATTTTCTGAAAGAGTACAAGTTCTTCCCAAGTTATTCAAGTTGTCCAGGGAACTTGTGACATCTGACATGGCACCTTCTCCAGTGAAGTAAGTACTTTTCTCTCAGTGGTAGGATCAAGCACACTATGCATAAAATAAATTGAGGCTTTAGAGAAAGGTGCTATACTGCCATGTTCCTATCCTGATACAGAGCTCATTTCAATCATGGCCTTAGGAGCAAAAGTAATGTGCTCGGTCATTGTTAGTTTCAATTTACTACTTATGGAGCTTCCAATTCAATTACATTCTGAGACGAACATGAAATCCACCGAACAGCGGGATATATGGTGATCTTATTTACCCAATTATCTTTAAATTCCATACTCTCATAAAGTAATCACATCCCTCTTGTGTGGTTTAACATTTGAGTGAACTTTGGAAAGAGAAAAAGAGAAGCATTTAAATTATTAAATTTAAGTTATTTTAAATTACTTCGAATTATGTCCCCCAAAAGGATTTCAAGAATGTGGAAATGTAGAAATCTCAGAAACAAAGAACTGCGTACCACACGTTCTCACTCATAAGCGATGCTGAACATTTACCATAATATAAGAAAGGGGTGGTAGGAGTCAGAAACTGCCAGGGGAAGCGGGAGGTGGGCACGTAATATCAGTAAGGGTACCTGATATCAAACCAGGTGAAGTGGGAACCAAAGGGAGGCCCAAATTTACCTGTATAATGACCACCATATACCTAATCCTGAATTGTACCCCACATCTTTAAAATAAAAAAATAAAGAATATGGAAATCTGTATACACACACACACACACACACACACACGTATGTCAAATTAATGAAACCTAGATTATTTGTTCGTTCAACAATCACATATATATTAAATTAAATAACTCATAGTAAGCACATCTTAGGGGTCCAAGTCTCAGACTGTATAGCTATTACTTACTGATAGATTTACCTTGGATTGGTTAGCACCTTCTTTCTTTATTTAGCTTGTATGGTAAAACAAATATCTTTCCATCATTAGAAGGCTTTACTTCACAAATTATTTCCCTAATTGTCTGTCTTAGTCTTTAATTTACAGTCAAATATTGGTATAGACATGACCATAGAGTTAGAATGAGGTTAGACTGTTAGTAAAATAAGGTTACTGTCCATGGTAGAACCCAAGTACGAGGTTACAGGAGCTGTGGAAATGTGTTAAGGAGCATTCAACATCCCAGAGAGGTTCTGCAGTTCTCAGGGTGAGGGTAGAAAGCAAGGGTTGAACAGTAGGATAAACCCTTGGAATTGAAAGTGGAGACATCAAGAAAACAGAGCAAGGAATGACACAAAGAACAACTGAACTAATATTGTCTAAGAAAATAAGATCATGAACAAGGTTCTGTTATAATGTTCTGTTCTTTTATTGGTTAATAGTGTGGAGAGTGAAAAGCTTCATACTCCTTTAGAGTATGAAGAGTTCCAAAATATAAGAACTTATTTGAGACAAGTATTAAATGGATGATTGATTATTAAGTGGATGATTGGTTTCACCCTAATACACTTAGATTGCCATGATCTCTAGGAAACAACACGGTTTCACAAAAAGCAGGTGAAAGTAGAAGCATACCTCTCCTTTTTGTGACAGAAAAGATTGAGTATTGCATCAGCATAGCAGAGCTGGGTGTCTGTCATCACTGAGTCTCTCTTGACGTCATCTTGTATGAAACAGAAAGTATTGATTCCAATAGAAGAGGAATTAGGAGAGTCGGAAGCTGGTTTCATAGTCATAACTCCCCTGAAAATGTCAGCAAAAGGGAGTGAAACCTGATGGACAGTCCCAGGTGGCATGCCTCTGATTAAGTTTTCCTTCCCAATCTTATTCACAATTTAATCATCAATTTTCATAAAGACATAACATACTCATATCTCATTATGGAAGATACAAGCCAGGAGGAATAATGCATACCTTGGTTGGCTGATTCAGTCCTAAAAAAAGCCCCTGGCAAGTGGAAAAATGAGACAAAATGAAGAAAAAAATCTAATAGAGATAAATGGAAATCTAACAATCAAGATGTTGCTATATCTCATCTGATCTAGTAATCTAGGGTCTTGAAATACAAAATTTATAGAATATCCTATTTATTATAACTAATTCACCATAGTCTGTATGAAAATGACATGAAAATATGCAATGACAATAAGCTCCCCTGCTTAAAAAATTCACATAATTACAGGTTAGATGAACAAGATATGGGAGCCATATCTCCAAGGCTGGTTATGATAGCCAGGTATTTCTGACCAATCTAGCACGTATATTGCTTCCAGTTCTGGACGTCATCATCCAAGAGGGACTTTGACCAAGTCGAGCCAATCAAGAAGGGTGACAACTGCAGTCATGAGACAGCATAGCCACCTCTGTGAGGACTAGTGGAGACACTGAAGATATGTCCATCAAGGACACTTACTAGTGTGATAAAAGTGGTCATTCATGACCAGCAGGTACAGGTTGCAAAGAAGTGGGGCTCATTGTAAGAAAAAATTTTCTATTGCTTAGAGCATTTCAATAGTGGAATGATCATCTTATGAAATTAACTACTAGGACCTGAAAAAGAAAAGCAATTCTCTTGTTTTTTGGACTGGTTAACCCTTCCTGATGGCTCTAAATTAAGTTCTAGAATCATGTCTTCTAGACCGATTTACTGATCCACCCTCACCATTGTAATTCAGATGTCTCTCTTCTTCCCTATACCCTATCCATGCTTTCTACATATTCTTATGAGATCATTTTCATGCTACATTTTAATCACTGGTTTTCTTGACTGCCTCCCAAATAATAAACTTTAAAGTATTTTTCAACAAAGTATTTTTCTTCTCATGTCCAGAGCACCTAATGTATTATCTATACATCATGAAACTTGGTAAACATGGCTGAATAAATGCAATAGGCCCGAATATCAGCAGAGGCAAATGTAAGTAAATGCATTCTAATGATTGACAGAAGATAAGAAGGAAAGGCAAGAAAAGATGTCAAAAATTAATGTGAGGGAGAAAATTGATGACGTGGAGGAGGATGCCATTGGCAGCAGTAGAGATGCTGACTTCACTTGATGCTGAGATCTTGGGTTAGATGATATGCAAGGCATTTTATTACTTGTGATGGCATGTATTGAATACTTGCTGCACGCCAGGCATTCAAAGACAACTCTAGGCAGTGGGCATTTTTATTATTTTCATTTAACAGATGAGGAAGCAAACTTAGGTCAAGACACTTGCTGACTTTATGTGGCCAGCAATCCATCCCAGGATTGGAACTTCACTCAGTCTCATCCCAAATACTTTGCTCCAAAGAACTAGAAACAGTCTCTAAAAATGCATACCCCAGGAAAATAAAGTAGAAAAGTCATGGTAAAATAAAAATCAAACTATGAATAGTAAAGTAAAGCCAGGAGTTATGTTGTATATGCCATAAGATGGTTACTATTAAGGTAGCGTGTTTTAAAGGTAAGGAAAGTCCTAAGTTTTGGTTTCTAGGTCTTTGCATTTTTACCTGGAATTCGTCTACTTAACCTCAGTTCACTTCCTAGCTCATGACTTTCTGACTTTTGTGCTTACTAACCACAGTGAGAAAGACATCTACCATTCCAACAAGTACATTTGTATTTTATCCCTTTTTAACCCGTGGGCTGTGACTTGTCAATTTAAAACATTAATTATATAATCACTGATATATTTAAGCTATTCATAAATTGTACAATCTGTTTAACAGAACTGTGACTTTCAAGAAAAACATGGCACTTTATTTGTATAGACTGTATAGTTTATAAGATACAATCAGTTCCGCTATAACATGATGTAAGTGTTCTGAAAAATGTTATACAAAATTGCACAATAAAACCATGAGCCTTGTGGGGAGATTGGGTTAGGGAGATAACACACAAAAGCTTTATCAGTGACACATAAATTTTAAAATGAGATTAGAACACTAATAAAAATTGTAGCATAATTTCTCACATCTTAAATGGTTAAAATATATGAATATGACAAGTGTAACACTGTATTTAAAAAATACGTGAAGTTTGCTTGTGGAAGTAAGTTTCAGCAGGATTACAGTGTGAGTTTTTGTGAAAGAGTAGAAAGAAGATTATCTGAAATCAGACAGAAACTTGTAACACCAGATGTGGACATGTGAGCTCATAACACGCATGTTGGACAGAGGTTGTTGGTAGAAGTTTAAGGGATAGGTGTTTTATGAATTCCTATACATTGTGGACAAGTTGGGTACAGTTTTCTGCATTCACACAGTATTTCTGGCCATTGAAATTATATATAAGCAAATTCAAAATTCACATGATGCTCGAGTTGCTTCCTAATATGTCAATTGTATTAGAACAGGTTTGTATTTTCAAAACAAGAGTTATAATAATTTATAAAATATTATACGTCAGCTCATTTTATGCACAGAAACAATTTATAAAACCGGTATTTTAGTTTAGTTCCTCATTCCACCTCCCAGAAGAAAAAACTGAGTCCAAAGTTATTTAGGGACTTAAAAAAATCTAATGATATATAATATTTGTACATATTTATGGGGCATGTGTGATTTTTTTATATATGTGTTTTATTTTAATGATGTGGGGTACAATTCAGGATTAGGTATACAAGTGGACACTGTACAGGTAAAGTTTGGGCCTCCCTTTGGTCTCCACTTTGCCTGGTTGGAGGTCAGGGACTCTTATTGATGGTACGTGCCCCTCCCCACCTGCTACTGCCAATCCCTTTCTTATAGTATTATGCTAAATGTTCAGGGTCCACTTATGAGTGAGAACATGTGGTACTCAGTTCTTTGTTTCTTTGATAGATCACTGAGTATTATAAACTCTAAATCCATCCAAGTTGTTGCAAAGTCCATATGTTTGTCCTTCTTTATGGCTGCGTGATATTCCACCATGTGTATGTGCCACATTTCTTTTATCCAGTCCAATTTCAATGGATATCACGGTTGGTTCCACGTTTTTGCTATTGTGAATAGTGCTACAATAAATATGTGATGTTTTGTTACGTCATAGAATGTGTGATGACCAAGTCAAGATATTTAGAATATCCATCATCATGAACATTTATTATTTGTATGCACTGAAAATATTTCAAGCCCTCTCATTTAGCTGTTTTGAGACATACAATACATTGTTGTTCATTATATTCACCTTACTCTGCTATTGAACATTAGAACGTATTTCTTGTATCTAACTGTATGTTTGCACTTATTAGCCAAGCTTTCTTTACCTGCCCCCACCAACTCCCCAACTCACACACACACATCCTTCCCAGCCTTTGGTATCTATCATTCTTCTCTCTGCCTTCATAAGATCAACTCCCATATGAGCAAGTACATGTGATATTTGTCTTTCTGTGCCTGGTTTATTTCACTTGTCATATGACCTTCAGTGCCATCCATGTCACTGTAAATGAGATTATTTCATTATTTTTCATGACTGAATAGTATTCCACTATGTAAATATACCACATTTTCTTTATGCATGTATCCATTAATGAATGCTTAGAGTGGTTCCATATCTTTGCTATTGTTAAATAGTGCCATGATGAGCACAGGGATCCTTTACTTTTAATAAATACCCAGTTGTGGGGTTTCTGGATCAAGTGGTAGTTCTACTTTTAGTTTTTTGAACTGTCTCCATACTGTTTTGCATAATTGCTTTACTAACTTACATTCCCATCAACAGCTTATGAAAGTTTCCTTTTCTCCACATCCTCACCAACATTTGTTTTGTTTTGTTTTGATCTTTTTGATAATAGCAATTCTAACTGGAGTGAGTTGATAGCTCATCGTGGTTTTGAATTGCCTTTCCCTGATGATTGAGAGCGGTTTTTTTCATATACCTGTCGGCCATTTTGTATGTCTTTTTTTGAGAAATGTCTATGTAGATCCTTTAAGGGGATTGTTTGTTGAGTTTTTTACTTTCATCTTGTAGTTGTTGAGTTGTTTGAGTTTCTCATATATTCTGGATATTACAATAACAGTCATCCAATGTAGAGACTTTCTGATGAGAGTCAGTTAATTGTTAAGCCAGATCTCAGATACAAGTCTTCTCTTTCCAGTCCTTTCATGCCTTTCCCTAAATTATTTCTCCCAAATACCATTCAAGCTTATTTTGTATTTAAAAATGTATTTAACCTGACATGCATACATGCAAAGATTTAAGTCAAAAAAGACTCATTTCAATAAAAAAATTAAGTCTGAAACATCCAACATAACTTTATAAATATGAAATGCCTAATTACTCTTAAAATATACATTTTTATGTGTCTATAAACAATTATATCTTAAACTTACAGGTATTATATTTTTCTATTATAGTACATCTACCTAACAACAGTGTGTTTATATATTTGAAGTTATACTGTATATCAAAATAGTTTGGATGGTTGTCCCCTCCAAATCTCAAGTTAAAACGCAATCCCCAATGTGGGAGGTGAAGCCTAGTGAGTGGGACATGGGGACAGATCCCTCATGAATGACTTGGTGCTGTTCTCACAGTAATGGGTGAGTTCCCACTCTGTTAGTTCACGTGAGAGCTGGTTGTTTTAAAGAACTGAGTACCACCTCCTCTCTCACTCACTTCTGTTCTCGCCATGTGACACGCCTGCCCCTCTTGCCTTCGGCCATGAGAAAAAGCTTCCCGAAGCCTCATCAGAAGCCAAGGAGATACCGGTACCATGCAGAAAGTAAACCTCAGCTTCAGGTATTCCCTTATAGCAACACAAAATGGACTGACACCTTTATATTCTGATTACAATATATAACTGAGCATACTTAACTTTGGTCCCTTTTGTCATTATTTTGTGTATTATTGAAAAAAGTTCAAGCAGAAAAGCTAATTCATAAAGTAAACAGAAGAATGAATATAGTTATCTGTAAACCCAGATGTAAGAATGATGATGTGTTTATTTAATCATTCATTCAATAAACATTTGTTAGCCGGGCATGGTGACTCACGCCTATAATTCCAGCACCTGGGGAGACTGAGGTTGAGAGGACTGCTTAAGCCCAAGAGTTTGAGATCATCCTTGGCAATACAGCAAGAGCTCATCTCTAAAATTTAAAAAAAAAAAAGAAAAGTAGCCATCATAGTGGTGTTTGCCTGTAGTCCCCGCTACTCAGGATGCTGAAAGATGGAAGGATCATCTGAGCTCAGGGAGTTGAGTCTGTGGTGAGTAGTGATTATGCCACTACAACAAAGTGAGACTCTAACTCAAAAAAAAAAATTATTAAGTGCCAACTCTAACAAGATCTGTGCTAGCAACTGAGGATACAGGGTTTTGTGGTGTCCAACAAACCAAATGCTTATTTTGTGCCAGAAGAGATGCTGAGATGCAACGTCTGCTGTAGAAAGAGTTCCCATGGAGTGTGGGAAGTGCTGCAACAAAAATAGGAAGGAGTTCTGGAAGGAAAGGGGCATCTGAGCTTGACTGATTGGGGTAAGACCCTTAGAGAGGGGGTGACTCTGAGCTGAAAGATTAATACAACTACCCTCATTGGAGGGGAAGCCACAACATTCCAGGCAGAGCACACCTCACACAGGAATGTGCGACAGAGACAGTGATGAGGTAAGCAGACGTGTTAGCTGAAATGGAGAAAAGGTGGAATAACAGGCATATCAGAAGGCGAATGTCTGAGTTTGACGCTGTGCACAAAAAGATTTCTCAAATAAAAATAGACATACATTTGATTGTTGTTTTTACAAGACAGAGAAAAGACAGAATTAGAGCAAGATTCATTATGTAAATACATCAAAAAATACAAACTGACATTTTTACTAGCACATGTTTATCCAGATAAAGGACATATATGGCAGAATAGTCACTGTTAAGAACATTTTATACTTACAAGTAGTCAGTCTTTTGTAAATTGTCCGTGAGCTTCCCCACCACAGACAATTATATCACAATGAGGAAAAAAGAGAATAAGAACAATGACATGCAAGAAATGTACACATTTTGTGGCAATACTGTGTAGAAATATTGAAAAACAATATTCATCTACAACAAGATAAATATGATATACTTTCTTTACCGTGTCATGTGCCTCATAGAATCACAAATGACAAAAAACAATGATGCTTACTCAACAGGGGTGTTGTGTTCCACAGGGGTTCAGGATTTGCACACTGGGCTGTGTTTCC
Source organism: Tarsius wallacei (assembly GCA_963574415.1). Taxonomy (NCBI): domain Eukaryota; kingdom Metazoa; phylum Chordata; class Mammalia; order Primates; family Tarsiidae; genus Tarsius; species Tarsius wallacei. The sequence continues at coordinate 18,606 of CAUYQG010262407.1, forward strand.
AGAGCTGTGAGGAAAGGAAGAACTGTGGAGTGATCGATGGAGTAGATTGCTTGGTTTACCACCAAAGGACAGTGGATGAGAAAGAGGAGCTCTACTCTGTCCTCTGTGAGTTAAAGTCCAATGTCATGCCTCAATCACTTGGTCTTTTGTGGGGAGAAAGGATGAAGTATGAAAAGAATACTGTAAGCAAAATGCATCTCATTTTTCCCTTTTCCTTAGAAAATTCAAAAGAAAAATTTGAGGAGAACACAAGAGTGTTTCTACCCAAATCCAGGAACAAAATCATCAAAATAGAGAAGAGAGACCACACATGGTGTAGGGAAGGGGGTGTTATGCCTCATAAGAACACAGAAATCCAGATTTGAATTCAAGTTCATGGTAAGTAGCACAATTAGTGCAATCCAGTAGGCACTTGAGTCTCCCAGAGAGGTCCACATCATCACATGTGGAGCCATAAGGCCAACTGACTCCATGTCTTGCACTGAAGGAAGCAGTGGAGCCAAAGGTAGACACACTAACGTCCCTGGCCCCACCCATCCTAACTGATCTAAGGCATAACAGCAAACAGGTAATCCCGACTCTTTGCAAAATAAAATTTTTTAATATATTTATAACAAATGAGAATGATGTGTTATTTATAATATCCCCTGCTTTTGGAGGAGAGCCTTTTGATTAGGGTGAAAACTTGGAAAAGAGATCAACTATTCTTCCTAGGAAAAAGGAGGTTTTGGCTGCCTGAGGATCCCAGCTCCAAGAAGCTCCCCGGGATGTTAGGTTTCATCTCACATTGGTTTGCCCAGACTAAAAGATGATCACGCCCAGTGTGTGGCAGCAGACATCCAGCCCCAGTGACAACTCTGGATGAATGACTGACCAGAGCCAATCAGCACAATGAGTCAAATTAAAAGCCATGACCCCTGCCCTAGACATTATTCTTAAAGCCTAACTGGTCACTCTAAATCTGTAATGGGTGGTGGGTTGTTACAGGTAATAGACTCACCTTAGCCCACATCCTGCCTGAACAAGGAGGAACATGTGTGGTCACCAGCACTTCCTGTTGTGCTTCAATTAATACCAACACACAAGTGGGACAGTTCATGCACCCCATAAGGCAGAAAGCTATATGGTTATCTGAATAAGACCTGCTAGTCAGCCCTGGGACTTACTCAGCTACCTGAATCCAGGATCTAGGGGGCATCACTGAGATCAATATTGCCAGTTCACCTCATCACCAACTAGGATTCTATAGATAATATCTCAATCAAATGTTGTATGAACCAACAGTGCTGCCCATCAAAACAGGACTGGGTAGAAAAAAATGTGGTACATATACATGATGGAATATTACCCAGCCATAAAGAAGGACAAAACTATGGACTTCAGCAACTTGGATGGATTTGGAGTCCATCATACTCAGTGATCTATCACAGAAACAAAGAACTGGGTACCACATGTTCTCATTCATAAGTAGACCCTCAACATCTATCATAATACTACAAGAAAGGGATTGGCAGTGGCAGAGCACAGCTGGGGGAGAAAGAGGGGAGAGCACATAAAATCAGTAGGGCTACCTGATCCTAATCCAGCCAGATCGAGAGCCAATGGGAGGCCCAAACTTCACCTGTACCTAGACCACTTATGTACCGAATCCTGACTTGTTCCCCACATCTTTAAAATAAAATAAGTAAAAAGAAATGCACGAGACAAATAAATCTCATTCCAGCCCCATCAATGTGTCTAATCTGAGCTGCTGGCTAGTGTGAAAACTCATGATCAACCAAGAACTCGGAGGGAGTAAGAGGTGAATTGTTGGGAAGGAGGTCCCTGTGTGTCCTAAAGCAACCACAGCCTGCACAACTACTCACTCGTGCTGGGGTGAGGGTGGGGATAGACTTATTTAATGCTTTGTAAAAGCTGCTGAGCACTTGGCCCTGAATACCTCAACTGTGACACAACTCACTGTGTACACCCTCCTCATGCGGGTCTGCCACATCATTCCATGGGACTTAGTGACAGGAGAGTTGGAGCTCCCATGCTGGTGCTCCTGGTCTTGCTATACTCTGAGTGTCAACTGTCCTGCTCTGCTCACGGTCCTGTTGCCTACTTTCAGCCCTGATGGAGCTGCCTCAAGCTAAATTGTTTGGCATCTTGCCTTCCGCTGTGAGGTTGATTTTTGCCCTCACATTGGGCAAGGAATGAGAGCAGGAGTTTCCCAGGAAGCCCAAACCTGGATGACATTTGGCTTTGAATCTCTGTTATCTTAAAGAGAATTAACGATGAGATGTCAAGCGTGATGGTGGTGGTGATGCCCTCAGTGGCCTTCATTCCTGTGACATTAAAGACTTCATGGTACAGAGGGGTAGAGACATGGGAAGAAAAGATGGCAGGACTGACTGAGATAGGAGTTTAAAAAATGGAGCCAGGCCCAAAGAAGTAGTTCTATGTCTTTCAAATCCTTGGCACTTTTGCAAGTTTCAACCAAGATGAAAACTCTCAGAACTTGGCTTTGGGTTAGACTCGCTCTGTCCCTGGGATAAGAGTCTGGAAGGAACTTCGAGGCCGGCCTGCTGCTCTGCTGACACTCCACTTCTCTTCAAAAGGCATGCATCGTCTAATTTGCATAGTTCTGCATTTGTGACTTGAACATAAGTTTGTGGAGACAGAAAAGAATAAGCTTTCCCTATACCAACAGCTAAAACAGATGGCCATGGAGCCAATTTGTTTAGAATAAATTACTGCTACCTTAAGTGGAATAATTTACACATATGATTTTTGTAAATCCTTCAGCTAAATCAGCGAGCCTCGATAACAGTACTTGGATAATGACTCTCCTTAGAGAATATAATTTATTGGGTAACAGGTAAACAGAAATTTGCAAATGTAACTGAGCAATGATTTTGAGTGTGTAGGTTATGATGCAAAGGACAAAAACGTATTTCATTTACCGTATCTCGTTTAATCTAAGATGCCACACATTGTAAGGCACATTATTATTTTATGACCACTAAAAAAAGAGGGAAAAAGTTACTACCAGTTAAATTGGCCTAGATATGGTTTAGAACTCTTCCATACAATATATATAGTCTTCATTCTCATCAAAAACTCTCTTTTCATAAGAGGGTCACAACTTTTGTCTCCAGGAATTTCTTTCAAGTTGCTGACACCCTTTCTTCCAGTTTTTATGCTCACACTTTTAACATTTTACCAGAATGTGTCAAGAGAAGACTCCCAAACAAGAACAAGAAAGGTGTTTTAAATGGCAAATGTGATGGTTAATTTTATGCATCAACTTGACCAAATACCCAGATAACTGGTAAAGTGTTATTTCTGGGTATGTCTGTGAAGATGTTTCCAGTTAAATTGGCATTTGATCACTCGACTAAGTAAGGAAGATCCACCTTTATATAACATAAGCAAGCAGCATCTCATCAACTGAGGGCCCCCAAAGAAAAAAAAGGTGGAAGAAAGGTGAATCCCCGACCGCCCCAATCTCTCTCTCTCTCTCTCTCTCTCTCTCTCTCTCTCTCTCTCTCTCACTCTCACTCTCACTCTCACTCTCTGTCTTCTGTAGGTGGGACATCCATCTTCTCCTGCCCTTAGACATAGGTGCTCAAACCTTTGGAATCCAGGACTTGCACCAGTGGTACCCCCAGGTTCTCAGGCCTTCAGTCTCGAATTGAGAGTTACACCATCAGTTCCCTGGATCTGAGGCAATGGACTTGGACTAAGCCATGCTACAGGTTTCCTTGGTTCTCCAGCTTGAAGACAGCCTATCGCAGGGTTTCTAAGCCTCCAAAATCACGAGTCAGTTCTTCCTAATAAATCCCTTCTCATGTATCTATGCCTATTTATCTAGCATATGTGTATGTATAAAGATATACAGAGGGTGCCAAGCAATGTACACACAATTTAAAAAAGGAAAAAACTGTACTAAAATTGTAATACTCAATGCATACCAATAACAAAAAATGAATACAAGTCACGTCTGACTTTTGTAATTACAAGAGGTACTCAAGGTAGTTACCATCAGCATCTGGACACTTCTGATGATGGCAAACTACTGCATGCCTTGTTGCTGTGCCATGCCTCCTGGATCTTCCTTTGTGCACATCACTCACAGTACCATGCAACCCAAACTTATCACAAATGTGAGCAGTTGTTAGGCGTGTTGGAAGTTCTGTTGCCTACTCACACCTCCATTGTCCTTGTACTTCCACAACGTTCTCGAATTCCAAATACCACTTCGAAGCAGTCTTGTGCTCCTCAAATGACAACCATGCTTCCACCATTTTCTTTGACTATCCTTCCTGTCTCATGGTGATACTAGCATTCATTTGATTAACGCCATCCTTTGAGCAAACATCATACTACACAATGCTACAATAATTCAATTCAGTGTCAAAAAGCAATACATTGATAACATCTCTTAAAATGTATATACATTTTTTTGGCACCCCAGGTATATTCTCTTGGTTCTGTCTCTCTGGAGAACTCTGACTAATACAGACGTGGGTACCAGGAGTGGTTCTAGAGGAACAAAATTTTAAGGATGAGTTTCCCTAATTTGCTTGGGGATCTCTGGAACTGACTCTGTAATCTGATTAGACTTAAAACTGCTAAGGACTTTACTAATTTACTAATAATAGTACAGAGAGCCCTGATAGTTCACAGTGTAACAGATAGACAAAACTATCTGCATTTAATATGTCTAATCAACCACTGATAAGAGGCAAGAAACATAATGACTGTTTATGATATTTTCAAACATTTGTGGAAAGCTAAGTTTTAAGCGAGACAGGCAGTTATGTAGACATAAACAGGATAAAGAGGAGGCTCTGGAGGGTGGCACCCATGAAGAAAGGAACATCCTAGGAACACCCAACAATCATTCACTCCAGGGTCACAACTGTGACATCCTGGGAAGGGGGAAACAAAAACAAAGAGGGAATTCCATGGGATTGTGCAGGTGCCATAAATACCAATTTGTCCTCTACGTGACCCTCCTGGGGTGGCAATAATGAGTAACACCTCCAAAAGGTAGGGTTTGTATTGATCACTGGGTCCCATGCTTGTGCAGAAGCTCTCGGTAATATAACATCTCTAACCTTGGGCAAAAACAACGTAAAATCAGGGGGACATTAGGGAGAAATTGGGGAATATAAGAAACACAGCACAAATACTCCCCTCTGCACCTCTCAGGGCTATTCCCAGCTTTCGGAGTGTACTCTCTCTTACCTAAATAAAGCTTCTCCTTACTCTGCTGCTTTAACTCTTGGATAAATCCTTTCCTCCATGAAGATGAGAACCGGGAACATCCTGCTGAATTCCCAGGTCAGTAACATAAGGAATATAATGACAATACTTAATTGTTCCTAAAGTCACTGGACAAAATGAAAGAAGAGGATGAGCTCAGGAATTCAAATTCCCAGCTCAGCTCAAGCTCCACATAAATAACCTAAGAATTTCTAGGTGTGCCCTGAAGGAGAACCTTCTCTCTTGTGGCCACAAGTCTGAATGACTGAAAATCAAACACAAGCCCTCATCATGTGATTGGCTGAAATACAGTGAAAGTTGAATTCTCAGCCTTACAGGACGTCTACTGTTAGAGGGAGGGCTGACTGGTAAGGAATGGGATTCTGTAATTTGTGATGGGGATATGTGGGGAGACCCTGATGAGACTGGAGACACTGAGCTCTGAATTCTGGTGAGTCATTTTTGCCAACAAAATTGGCCTCCCCACCTCAGGGGTATCAGTCTTTCAGCCTCAGTCTGAGAGGATTAACTCTGCATTATCTGAGGAATGGTAATGGCTTCCCCTGAGGCAGATGCCAAACTAGACATAGCAGATTCTCCTCAGGAACTTCCCCCAACACCTCTCTTTACTTCTTGACCTAGAACTAGATTCAAGCACCAACAGATCCTTAAAGGTGAGGTACAAAGAGTGATCCATGAGGAAGTATGCTACACTTCAAAAGGACTACTTGAGTTTTCTGATTTACACAGACATAAATCCAGGGAACATGAGTGGGAATGGATATTAAGGGTGTGGGAAAATGGTGGAAGGAACATAAAGTCAGATCGAGCCAAGTTTGTTGGTCTGGGTTAACTAAGCAGAGATTCTGCAATTAATGCTGTAGCTGGAAGAGTTACAAAAGGCCCTGTTTGTTTGGTTGGTTGGCTGAAACATGGATCAAAAGCTGACTCCCTGTGAGTAAGCTGAAGATACCTAATCTCCCTTGGCTTGACATAGAGGAAGAGATTTAAAGGTTTAGGGAGATTGGAATGCAGGAGTGAAATTGTCATTTGAGACCTACTCACTCACCCTGGAGGGTCCAGAAGACACACCTTTTTGCTAATACCTTGAGAAATAGATTTTTGAGGGAATCCCAGCAACCTAGAAGGGCTCCACGATTATTCTTCACTGTAAGCCAGATCTCACAAAGGGAACCCCCATCACTCAACTGTAAGAAAATAAATGCAATAAAAATAATTGGATCCTGCGCTTTCTAAGGTTCCTATGGTTTGAGGTTTTACAGTTAGGTCTCTGATCCATTTAGAGTTAATTTTTGTGTATGGGGATAGATAGGGGTCTTGTTTGAATCTTCTGCATGTGGTCAGCCAGTTTTCCCAGTACCATTTACTGAAGAGGTTCTCCTCTCCCCAGTGGTAGGTGGTGGGGGCTTTGTCAAAGATGAGTTGGTTGAGAAATTGCGGTTTTGCTTCTGGAATCTCAATTCTATTCCATTGGTCTATAAGCCTGTTCCTGTACCAATACCATGCTGTTTTGATTATTGTAAAATGTGGTACATATACACGATGGAATACTATGCAGCCATAAAAAAGAACAAAATCATGAATTTTGCAGCAACCTGGATAGAACTAGTCTATAATACTGAGTGATCTCTCACAGAAACAAAGATCTGAGTATCATATGTTCTCACTCATATAGTGGACCTTGAACATCTATCATAATACTATAAGAAAAGGATTGACAGTGGTGGGAAACTATGGGGGGGGTGGGATTAATGGTTGTCGATATCTGTCTGGAGATGGGGAGACACCCCTTATCAACAAGGGTGCCTGAACGATGCATATGTGTATATCTAACCCTTAACTGTATCCCACAATTTTAAAATAAAAAATATTGATTTAAAAATAAATAAATAAATAATTGGATCCCAGGGTGACAAGAGACACTCAACGGCCAATGGTGGCACTTAACAGCCAGAGGCAAGGCTACTGTAATGGACAGCAGAGGCAAAGCAACAATCAGAATAGTCTAACTTGTATATATGGTATTGGCTAGTTAACTGTGGTGTTTCTGGAAGTAAAATAGACTTTTTTTAAAAGCCTACTAAACTCTTACTTGATCTGCATAAGCAGAAAACACCCAGGTCAAGTAAACAAAAGTCTAACTAAAATAAAAACAGAGAATCAGAGCCACTTAATTAATTCCCAGATTTGAACTAGCTTACAGACCCAGAGCCCCTTGAATGAATGGGAGGCCAGGATCCCTCCAAGAAGGACCCCAGAATACTACCCAAAATGTATATTGTTAGTCTTTCTCCCAGTCTTCCCCAAAGGGATCTCCCTTTTAACAGAATAACTATGCATTAGGAAAAGAGAAATAATCAGACCATTTATGGAATATTGGACACTGGCTCTAATTATGATTCCAGGAGACCATAAATGTCACTGTGGTTCTCCAAGAGTAGGATCTTTCGGCAGGCGGTCAGGGACTCAACAGAGTTTTAGCTCAGATCTAACTCACAGTTGGTCCACTGGGTTCCCTAACCCAACCTGTGGTTATTTCTCCGGTTCTAGGTGCATAATTGAAATAGACATACTCAGCAGCAAGCAGATTCCCCACATTGGCCCCCTAAAGATATTATGGAGTGAAGGATATTATGGTGAGAAAGGCCAAATGGAAGCCATTAGAGCTTCTCTATCTAGGAAGATAACAAATCAAAGGCAATACTGCCTTTCCAGAGGATTGCAGAGATTGGTGCCACCATCAATGACTTAGCGGATGCAAGGGTATTGATTCCCACCATATTCCCATTTGACTTTCATATTTGGCCTGTGCAGAAGACAGGTGAATCTTGGAGAATGACATTGGACTGTCAGGTCAGTTTAGCCAGGTGGTGACTCCAACTGCAGCTGCTGCACAAGATGTGGTTTTGTGGATTGAGCAAATTATCACATCTCCTGGTACCTAGTATGCAGTGATTGATCTGATAAGTGCATTTTTCTCCATTCCCATCCTTAAGGCCCAACAAAAGCAGTTCGTTTTTAGCTGACAAGGCCAAAAATACACCTTCGCTGTCCCACCTCAGAAGTACGTCAACTGTCCAGCCCTGTGTCATAATTTAGTTCACAGGGATCTTGATCACCTTTCCATTCCACAAGACATCACACTGGTTCACTACATCGATGATGACATGCTGATCAGACCTAGCAAGCGAGAAGTAGCAACGACTCTAGACTAATTGGTAAGACACTTGCATGTCACTCAAAGCTCCTTCAATCCCCTTGACATAGCTCCACTTTTTCTCTATAGCACTTGTCCTCTTCTAACATGTGAAGTAATTCATCATTTATTGTGTTCATTGCTTATTATCTGTCTTCCCTATAGCATATAAGCTTCAAAAGAGCAGGGATCTTTGTGTTTTATTTATTGACACAGAAAGTATCCAACATGTAGTAGGTTCTCAACAAATGTTTGTTAAATACAAGGGAGGATCCAAGAAAACCAGAATTTATTGATAAAAAAGTATGTATTTATTCTTACATGTTTAAACTTCAGTCATCTTCAAAGTACTCTTCATTTGAAGAAGGGTGGAGCACGGGGTTCATGATGTTTTTGGTCAAAGACAGCTGAACACTAGGTGCATTGTGGGTAAGTGAACTCATAAATCACCCATAATGAATGGGCAAAGGCATTGAAACAATCTCCAAAAATAATAATAATAATTCACTGAAGCCAAATGCAGCCTCTCACAACAACACTAGCTAGTACATGGATGTTGTTGAGGTCCTAGAACACTTACCTAGTGGAGAAAGCCTGCATTACAAGAAGCCCATTCTCCAAAAATAACTCCCGTTTTTGTCTAAGTCCCCCCTTGTAAATAGAGAAAATTGGAGAAGATTGTATCGCATCAAGGATTCTAAACAACTAGGAGATGGAGCTGAAGGCTGCAGAAGCAGATGGGTTATGGTGATTAAACTTCTGTTGGGACTAAGAAGGAGAAGACAGGGAACACACTGAGATGAAATAGCAGTGGTGTTAGAATAGGATTGTCTCAGGAACCCTCAAAGACTTAATAGCCACACCTGTTTCTACCTGGCTTGATACAGGCCCATAAGTCTAGAGGAGGAACCTTTCAGAGTGATTTTCTTAATGCCTCAGTCTTCTTTGATTTTGTCTACTGGAACATATTGCCTTTTCATAATGAGACTTAACAATTGAAAATTTATTTCAAATAGTACAAAAGCTAAGGAACAACAAATGGCCTCCAAGTTTGCTACTTCAGGCCCACAGAGGCACCATGCAGGACTGTATACAACCATGATGGCCATGAAATATTTTTTTAAAAGTTATCAGAATCAATGTATGTATAATAGCAGCATCTAGCTTTACTTAAGAAATTCACATGAAATGCTCATATTCACTTAGCATTCTTTTTAAAAGGAAAAGAATGAGACCATATTCTCTGTTCTCAGAGGGATAGTTTTGAAAGAAGAAAATCTCAGCATGAGCATATTGGGGGAAATAATCAAAAGTAGCATTTTGAGTTGCAGATAGTGATCACTGTAGTGACTCAGCACTGCAGCCAAGAAAATTGCCTATGCAAAATGTTTTCATCTACAAGAGATGAGCATATCCTATTCCAAAAAAGAACAATTTAAAATCTCTAGATCATAATTTAGTTGAAAGTGTTTAAAATAACTATACTTTAGTGGATTTTTATTTTTTTGGTTCTGCAAAGAAAAACATCAAAGAAGAACCCACTGAAAAGTTCTCTGATGCTTAGTCAAAATGCGTCTCACTCAAGAGTTAAGTTCTTGCGCTATCATATATCTACAAAGTAGCGGAAGCAGGTATCAAGAAGCAGGTGCCTAGGTCTCACTCCCTCGCTCTTCCTCCCTTTTAGACTTAAGCAACTTTCTTCAAGAGGACTCAAAGTCATGTCTAAATATTGTATGTGCATTGAGGGGGGACATAAAACATAATCTACATTGATCAAAACTATTACATTCTACTAAAATTTATCTTGGGTTAAATAGAAGAGATGGGCAATAGTGCTTCAGTGAATACCTTTATTTTCAATTTTATAGGCATTGTTGAATGGATTCTGCATTTGATCATACTATAATGGCCTCTCTTGAGAACCGAGTATCTTGAAAGTGAAATTTAAGGACCTTTTCAAACATAACTCATTCTTGTCCTGCACTCTGAATTTTCCACCAGGACAGTTTTTCCTGTAAGGTAATATTTCTGAAAATATGTTCCAAGAATGCTGAAATTCTTCCCCATCCCCCACCCTAAATTAAATTTTGTGGTAAAATAAATTAGGGAAATTTACACGCAATGTTTTCCCTCTTGAAAATATATAATTTACAATATATTAAAGGCTCTGTTTACTAATCAAATAAGTTTGGAAAATTTGAAAATGTACCTCATAAGTTTTGGAAATTTTTCCAAATTTTATTAAATCAGTAAAAAATTATATTGAATAGGATTTGGGGAAAGCTAGTCAAAATACAGTATATATTATCTACCCATCTTGCAAACGTACCAAGGGGGAAGAGCAATGTATTTATAAGACTGCGGGGAAAAAAACAATAACAAGGTTGAACAAACTTCAGCAAAGGGAAAAAAACCACAGTGGTCACGAAGCACTGTCAAGAGAGGCCATACCCAATAGGGTACACACAATGGTACTACATCCGTAACTGGCAGGCACGATCACTTGGGAAGTTGTTAAAACACAGATTCTTGGGCCTTGCTCCCAGAGATTCTGACCAGCAGGTCTGGGGTGGGGCCCCAGAATTCACTTCTTTAGCAAGCTCCCAGATGATGCTAGTCTGCAACCCACTCTATGAGTCACGCTGCATTAGGATCTTGTCAATAACAGGTCAGCTCTGAGACCCTACTAAGGACTACTTTGGCTTTGGGGGAAATAAAAAGCATGAAACATGGTCCCCATGCCTCACATCCTATACTGAAAGCCACAACTAACACACAAAAACAAAACCGTACAATATTTTAATAACAACAGTTAACACAAATAGCATTGATGATTGTGCCAGGTACTCTTCTAAGTGTTTGACACATAAGATCTCCCTGGATTCCAACAAAACTCCTATGAGGGAAACACTATTTTTTAACTTCTTTTTTTCACATGAGAAAATTCAGCCTGGGGAGGGTGACTCGCCCAAAGTCTCCCAGGACTTAAACCCACACAGCAGGGGCCAGAGGTCGTCAACTTACACCGCACTGCCTTTCTCACTGACACTTATATATCACTTAGTGTTCAACTAAGTCATATGGCTGATGGCATTGACGTTGCTAAGTTTGGATGAGTTGGGCAATCAGTAAGTGCAACTAAACTTGACCATCTGTGGCAAGAGCTGGGCTGGCACCACCAGTGGATACAGTCAGCACTGCTGCCACTGGCGGCAGGACCAAGGGCCTGGGGTAGATGGGGATTGTAGAACTTGCCCAGCAAGGCCACCATGGAAGAACCAGGCCAGGGCCAAGTCTGTGTAGTCTGGAAACGGACTGCTTAAAGGAGAACTGAGTAAATAAATAAATATATATATTGATGAAAACAAAAGCCAAGTTTCTCAGTGAAAATAAAGGGTGTTCAAATGTGGAAAGCTCATCATATAATGATGTGATTATGCTTAACACTACTGAATTGTGTTGTACACTTAAAAATGATCAAGATGGGCCGGGTACGATGGCTTATATCTGTAAGTCCCAGTACTTTGGGAGGCCAAAGCAAGAGAATTGCTTGAGCCTAGGAGTTCGAGAGCAGCCTGGGCAACATAATAAGACTTCAACTCTACAAAAAATTGAAAAATTAACCAGGGAAGCTGAGGCAGAGACAGAAGGATCACCTGAGTCCAGAAGGGCTGTGATTGTGCCACTGCACTCCAGTCTAGGCAATAGAGTGAGACCCTGTCTAAAAAAAGAAAAGGAAAAAAAAAAGTCAAGATGGTTTTAAAAAATTTCAACTTGTATATTTTGAATATGTGCAGTTTATTGCATTCCAATGATACCTGAATAAAGCTGTCCTAAAAATATAAAAAGCTAAAATAAAATCTGTGGATTTGAATTGGAATTAAAGGCACTGATGTAAACTTGTGATTTTAAACATATATAAGTAGTATAACAACAGGTGTGGATGTACACATGCATATATTTTCTAGCTCGGTTTACTGAGAAGATCTAGAAACAATGACACCCACTAGTTGACAGACACAATTAGCACTTCGTCTCTAAATGCCATTCTCCACTAAAAAAACCAAGGACTCTTAAGTACAGCATAAGCCTTAAATCATTTGTCATGACAGAGAAAGAAAAAGTACTGGCCGGGCGCAGTGGCTCAAGCCTGTAATCCCAGCACTTTGGGAAGCCGAGGTGAGAGGATTACCTGAGCCCACGGGTTCAAGACCAGTCTGGGCAACATGGTGAGACCCCCGTCTCTACAATAAATCAAAAAATTACCCGCCTGGGCAAGCGAGACCTCATCTCTACAATAAATCAAAAAATCAGCCGGGTGTGGTAGCGCGCGCCTGTAGTTCTAGCTACTTGGAAGGCTGAGGCAGAAGGATCGCTGGAGCCCAGCAGGTCGAGGCTGTGGTGG